>ML272848.1:8919-69335 GCA_005239495.1 Nicotiana undulata | reverse complement strand
TATATATATATATATATATATATATTCGATTGCACTCACTGGAGGATGTGCAGACTCCAGAGGGGCTCCTTCAGCCCAAGCGCTATATTGTTGTGGCGTGCAGCCCGACCCAATATTGCTGCGGCGTGTAGCCCGATCCAATACTGTTGCGACGTGTAGCCCAATCCAATATTGTCGCGGCGTGAAGGCCGATCCAATAAAATATAATATAATATGCTCCGGCGTGGAGCCCGGCCCATAATGCCACTCTCACTCAGGCCCTCGGCCTCATTCAGTCATCTCTCTCTCCAGCCTCGCTCACGGGCTCAAAATGTCATGAAACTAGCCTGACAACAATAATATGATGTATCAATAATAACAACTGAGACTGAGACATGATATGAATGCATGAATATGACTGAGTAAGAATATCAATGAAATCGATGAGATGACAACAAGAAACGATCATTGTGGGTCCTAACAACATCAACATGAAGCCTAAACATGATACTTAACATGATTGGCAGCTCAATTACACTATCGCATGGTAAGAACACAAAATTATAATCAAAATAGGGCCACCATACAGTGCCATGGGAGTAAAAATCCCAATTCACATGGTGCATTCTCATACGTCCGTCACCTAGCACGTGTGTCACCTCAATACCAATCACATAACACGTATTGTGGGGTTTCATACCCTCAGCACTAAGTTTAGAAGAGTTACTTACCTCGAACGAGCCAATGCCAATGTCAATGCCGAGCAAGCCAAGTGTTGCTCCAAAGATGCCATCCCGCGCGACCCGACCATCGAACGGCTCGTAACTAACCAACAACAATTCAAATACATCAAACAATACTAAAGGAACCAATCCCGATTGTAAAAGATCAAAACTTGAATCAAAGCCCAAAATCGGCTCAAAACCCAACTCGGGCCCGCACCTCAGAACTCGACAAAACTCACAAAATCTGACAAATCATTCAATTACGAGTCCAACCATACTAGTTTCACTCAAATCCGAATCCAATTCGATGTTCAAAACTCAAAAAATCATGTTATGAAACTTTAGGCCAAAATTCCCAATTTCTCTCTTTAAAATTCACCAACCAAAGACAAAAACGAAGATAGATTCATGGAATAAGATCAAAACCAAGTAGAGATCAGTTACCCCAATCTTTGTGATGAAATTTTCTCAAAAAGTCGCCTCAATCTGAGTCCCACATCTCAAAATATGAAGAAAGACCAAAACCCTCGATTTTATATCCTCTACCCAGTGCTTCTGCACCTGCGACACATTAGCCGCTTCTGCGGTGTTGCTTCTGCAACACGAGCTCGGATTCTGCGAACTCCACTAGCCAACTGACCCCTCGCACCTATGAGTCAACATCTGATTCTGCGCAACTGCAGTTGCGCAACCAAACACGCTCTTGCGCTAAATCTCGCTCATGCGCCCAAGGTCTTCGCTTCTGCGGGGCCGCCGATGCGCCCCTATTGCCGCTTCTGCGATCCATTCCAACCAGACCTTCCTTCGCTTATGCGATTAACTTCCCGCACCTGCGAACTTGCATATGCGTGCATTCTTTCGTAAATGCGGAAACACCATAATCAGCAGCCTTCAGCAACAACAACATGAAGAATAATGATCCAAAATCAAATCCAAAACAAATCAGGACCCCTCGGGAACCCGTCCAAACATACCAACAAGTTTCATATAATAATACAGGCCTACTCGAGGCCTCAAAACACACATAAAAACATCAAAACGATGAATCACATCTCAAATCGAAATCTATGAACTTTGAACTTTAAATTTCCAAAACTCGTGCCGAAACATATTAAATCATCCCGGGACCAAATTTTCCACACAAGTCCCAAATGACATGACACAACTATTCAAATTCCCGGAACCACAATCCGAATCCGATATCATCAAAGTCAACTTCCGGTCAAACTTATGTACTTTTCAAACCTTCAAATTTCTAATTTTTTCCAACTTGTGTCGAAACATTCTAGAAACATCCAAATGAAAATCCGGGCATACGCCCGAGTCCAAAATCACCATCCAGACCTAACGGAACCATCAAAAATCCAATCTGATGTCAAATACTAAAAAGTTAAACTTGGTCAAACCTTTCAAATTTTAAAGCTTCTAGCTCAGAATCATTCTTCCAAATCAATTCTGAATAACCTGAAAATCAAAACTGACGATTCACATAAGTCCTAATGCATCATACGAGATACTCATGCCCGAGAACTAGCGAGCGAAGTGAAAATGCTCAAACGACCGGTCAGGTCGTTACATCCTCCCCCACTTAAACATACGTTTGTCCTCGAACGTGCCAAGAGTTGTTCCCAAAACCACCAAACTACCGCATAACCTTACCATCCACACACTCGAGGGTGATCCCATGTCACCCCATCCTATACAGGTCCGATAACACAACATAACTGAAATTTCTCAATTCATCCTAGCCCACAAGCCTTAAAATCTGATTTCCAACACCTGGAATTTCTTATAAGATCTGATTCTCGCAACCTACACATTGTATAAGTCTGAACAAGTTGTACCAAACCATATCCATAACCCTAGATACAATCATAGGATATACCACATACTCCGATCACAGTAGCTGCTCAAAATAATCCTAGTACGGTAGTAAACCTCATACCTAACAAAACTTCATACTAAAACCTCCGAACGCTGCCGATAATGAAATAACATGCCGAAACTCATAACCATTCATCAAATCAACAAGCCATAGAGCTCCCTCTTCTTCAATAAAAACTATAGCCAATTCCTAGCCGACTTCCGATATTATCCTTCCAAATATACCGCAATCAAATCTAATAGCACCTATTCTAGATCCGACGACTCCATCTTATCGAATACCCACTACTCTACTGACACGCAACACCAATACTACTCAAAGCCACAACCCGTGCAATCCATGCACCAATAAGCAATCATTCAAATGAGCTCGATCACGAAAATGACTCAATCAGGAGAACCGTCCCGCAACTCAACGGGTACCATCCCCACAAAAAGCTAAGGACCCATTACACACCGTAGAACCATCACCTGACTCTAACACAAAGGTTCATACCTCAACATAGCTTTGTTGCAATGCACGACTCCATTCATACGTTGGTCCATATCATATACCTCGAGCCACCCTGCTCAAACTTAATAACTATGTGGAATTCGACATCCAGTACCCAAAGTGCATTTCCATAACCCCGGGGAATCAGACGATACAATGCCACATAAAACCCCAAAGAACATAACAAATACGCCCTCAATCATGCAACACCCAATTACTAATCTCGCTCAAATTCTGCTATAAGACCACAATAGAATAGCACCATGGGTTCCTAAAACTAATGAATCATAACTCCTCGTAGCATAGAAGAGTAACTCAAAGAAAATTTCAGAACACGAATGAGCTCAGCAACAACCGAATAGCACATCCCTCAACAATAGCATTATAGAGCCAACCAATCCGACTCGGTGTAGAATACGCATTCTAATTGGGACTGACAATGGACCCCCAAATCAACTCCGGGCACCCACAAATAGATAAATAAACCTCTGAAAGACCACAATGACTGAATCATAACACACACTATCATATGTCTAGCTTTGGCCAAGACTTCACAGTCCAAAACCATGAAACAATCCGCTCCTGAGAACTCCCAGTCTACAAATCCATGGAACACACGAATCACCATATCTGATCCCAATTCCACCGCCAGAATGTCTAACACGTCTATCATACATGATCATCCTATAAGAAATACTTCTAAAAGTTTTCCTTGCCATATACAAAATACGAATATCAAAAATTGATCAACCATGAGAGTGACGCAGTACCAGTGAAGTATCCATAAAAAACACATTGCCCCCTTTTGAAATGTATACTCTCATCAAGCCATACCAAATAGTTATCACTTACCTAGTCATCTGAGACCGTCCATGTTGCCCACGAATTTCATAACCTTCCCTTCAAAACAAAATTGATCTCGCTTATGTAAATCTTAATCCCACACAAAACATCGCATATACCATGCCATTATATAAAAAATACGACGACTTCATAGACCATTCCGAGTCACAAGCAACTACATGCTCAAATGGCCAAGGACCTTCCATTTGATTTCATCTAGGAGAAAATCACTATACACAGCATGCTCCTCACGCCAGTAGGAAATATACTCCTCGAACCGTGGTAGAAACCATTGAGAACTCTTCAAAGCCCATTTGCTCATAACCAAGCTATCTGAACCGAATATCTCTAACTCAACCCAGCCACGCAGATCGCCAAAACCCAAGAGCATTGACATGAAACACCTGTAGAGACTAGCCATATCATAAGTACCCAAAGTACCGATCATACCCATTCCTGTGCCGATCCACCCTACTACCAAGCTGTCCTATTTCTTTAAGCCATTTCCAAATCGCCTTCAAATTGATACTTCTCCTTGCTAGAACACCATTATCCTTAACTAAAACTTGCCCCATGAACTCTAGCATAGAATCACACTGCCCTAAGGCTTATAAGCCGCTGAATTCCCTCTTTATGTATCCCAAAAGTACCACAACCCAAATACTTACTCTGAAGAGACTTCCTTCGTGTCTAAAGCCATTACCTTCACCTCCTTGATAGTGATATGTAGAATCCATAATGATATAGAAATGCCATAAGTCTTGACACCATCCAATGTAAATCTCAGTTTCTAGCCAAATATACATTCTGAAGATTCCCAATTATTACACATAAATCTTGAATCCATTAGAACCCTTTCTCGAGAGTCATTTACTCTGATCAAATCTCAATTAAACTCACCAAACGGGCCAAACGACTTGTGCCCCATTAGCAAACCAACACCTAAGGGAGTAACCCACACTCCTAATAAACCGAGCAATATCCTACTCCATGCACACTACATCCTTCACAACTAACCGCTCAATTATTCCATGATTCCCGTATACCCGTAGAGTGTAATACAGCCCGTATCCATAAATTCCCTTACTCAAATCATCCTCGATCTCAACCCTCACAGTCATAACTGATTCACCAGTATACCTCAAACAGAAACCAATACAACACATAATCGTGCAATCAACTCGTCAATAACATACTCCCCCACTTGGCTCAAATCCATAGATCAAAACACACAATAACTCACAATGCCCATACTCTATTACTGCCATAATACCGTAGTGAGATTCAACTAATTCCTTCCTGAGCTCCTGTAATGCAAACCATCTAATACTTCAAATTATCTGCAAATCTCGCATTCACCATTGTAATAGTCAAGCCAACTTCTACAAGCGATCTAAACTCAAATTGCAACATATATCATTCACTGGTAAAAGAGAACTCTCTACAGAACAACATAGGGGATCACACAACCTCAGGACATCCCGCAGGAGATAACCCCACATGCTTAGCCTCAAACTGATATCTCTTTATACTCCTCCATAGTCATAACTATTACGCAATCACTTAATCTCCCTAAGTATGAACTCATAACACGAATTGAAGATCTACTTCGCTCCACAACTAGCTACATGAGAGGTCCTTCAACACACCCATAAATCGAGGCTATACGCCAAATCCAGACAGAAGTCAAACACCCAATAGTCCTTGCTACATCTCAAGTAAACTCGTCTTGTCACATTCGAACAATCTAAACACATCTCGCAATCAAATCTTACTCACCATATAGCCATCCAATCACAAATCCCACCAATAAGGACACCAATGGACATATAAGTCCACAAAGCACGTGCTCACACATTCCAAATCTCCGTACTCAAGTCACAGACAAAACCTGGCCTCAAGTCCTCTAGACTAGCCCGTCATCAGCACACCGCAAACATATCTCGTACCTCATCCATGAACTCACAAGCCGTTGATGCACAGTTGATACCGAGCGCTCATGTGCGCACACGAATGCGTGGAAGGAATCCAAACAGTTACGCTTCAAGCTGAATCAATGTCGCACGATAAGGAAAGAAAGATGGGAAGTATATCCTAACATGTAGCCTCTCGAAGATAGGTATGGACGTCATCATACCGATTCGCAAGACTCTACTAGACACTTGCTCATGACTTGTAGAACCTATGAACCTAGAACTATGATACCAATATGTCACGAACCCAAATCCACTAGTCTTGATGGCACCTAAACCAACCCGCTAGGTAAGCCAACTAATATCTATCCAATTCCAATAATATTATTAAGATAGTAAGGTAAAGAAATTATCTTACTTTTATACATTTCCCAAGAACTTGTAGTACAAAGCATGAGCTTCTACGAATAGAGTTTATAAAGGGGAAATGAAATAAATACATAGTCTGTTTGAAAAGTACATAAACAGGGTTTTACAATCTAAGGCTACCCCGAACAAAAGAGGCTACGACAGGGGCGCATGTAAATCTTCAAGTCCCGCAACCATCGAACACGTCAACAACAACAACTAACATCTGCACGCAATGTGTAGAAGTGTAGTATCAGTACAACCGACCCCATCTACTAAGTAAGTAACAAACCTAACCTTAGGTTGAAAGCAGTGACGAGTTGTCACAAGGTCGGGTCCAATACCAATATTCCACAACAGTTCATAACAACATACATGCCAGTATAAAAAAGATATCCCAAAAGTAAAAATACTCAGCTTGTTCACAGTTCGAGAAAAGGGGGTCACGCTTTTCAAATATCTCAGTGAAATAAAATCCTAGATCTCTTACCAAAAATGCCAAAAGTACGAGTAAGTTTGAAAACTGTAATTTTCAAAATATCATTTACACAATAAATAAAATATATCATTTTCTTTCTAAATAACAAGTATAAAATACCTCTCCATGCCCACATATCAATGTGTATAATAAGTCATGAATGACGTAATACTATATACCATGAGGAAAAATGCATCTCTATGCCGGTATGTCATGTGTTCATGTAAATGCCATGTATTTCAGATATAAATCATGTACACACACTCTCAGAGTACTCAATCTCACTGCCTCGCATCCTCTCTCACTAAGCTCAATACTCAGCACACTAATCACTCAGCGTTGTATCATAACTGCTACAACGTGCAACCGATCCACATATATATATATAGTCGATTGCGCTCATTGAGGGTGTGTAGACTCCGGAGGGGCTCCGTCAGCCCAAGCGATATATCTCTGCGGCGTGCATCCCGACCCAATACTGTTGCGGCATGCATCCCGTTCCAATACTAGTGCGACGTGCAGCTCGATCTAATACTGTTGTGGCATGCAGACCGATCCAATAAAATATAATATAATATGCTACGACGTGTAGCCCGACCCATAATGCCACTCTCACTCAGGCCCTCGACCTCACTCAATCATTACTCTCTCCAGCCTCGCTCACGGGCTCAAAATGTCATGAAACTAGCCCGACAATAATGATATGATGTATCAATAATAACAACTGAGACTGAGATATGATATGAATGCATGAATATGACTGAGTAAATATATCAACGAAATCGAGGAGATGACGACAAGAAACGGCCACTGTAGGTCCTAATAACATCAGCATGACGCCTAAACATGATACTTAACATGATTGGCAGCTCAATTACTCTATCGCACGGTGAGAACACAAAATTATCATCAAAATAAGGCCACTATATAGTGCCATGGGAGTAACAGTGTCCCAATTCACATGGTGCACGCCCATACGCCCGTCGCCTAGCATGTGCATTACCTCAATACAAATCACAAAACACGTATTGCCGGGCTTCATACCCTCAACACTAAGTTTAGAAGAGTTACTTACCTCGAACGAGCCAATGCCAATGCCGAGCAAGCCAGGCGATGCTCCAAAAATGCCACGCGTCCCGGCCTTTGAATGGCTCGAAAGTAACCAACAAAAATTCAAATACATCAAACAATGCTAAAGAAACCAATCCCGAGCGTAAAAGATCAAATCTTGATAAAAGCCCAAAATCAGCCCAAAATCCCAACCCGAGCCCGCACCTCGGAACCCGACAAAACTCACCAAATCCGACAACCCATTCAATTATGAGACCAACCATACTTGTTTCACTCAAATGCGATTCCAATTTGTTGTTCAAAACTAAAAAATTCATGTTATGAATCTTTAGGCCAAAACCCCTAATTTCTCTCTTTAAAATTCACCAACCAAAGCTAAAAATCAAAGATAGATTCATGGAATTAGATCAAAACCAAGTAGAGAAAACTTACCCCAATCGTTGTGATGAAATTTTCTCTAAAAGTCGCCTCAATCCGAGTCCCACATCTCAAAATATGAAGAAAGACCAAAACCCGCGATTTAATATCCTCTGCCCAGTGCTTCCGCACCTGCGACACATTAGCCGCTTCTCCGCCGTCGCTTCTGCGAACTCCACTAGGAAACTGACCCCTCGCACCTGTGAATCAACATCCGCTTCTGCGCAACCGCAAGTGCGCAATCAAACACGCTCCTGCGCCCTAGGTCTTCGCTTCTGCGGGGCCGCAGATGCGCCCCTATTGCCGCTTCTGCGATCCATTCCAACCAAGCCTTCCTTCGCTTCTGCGATCAACTGTCCGCACCTGCGGACTCGCATCTGCGTGCATTCTTCCGCAGATTCGGAAACACCAGATCAGCAGCCTTCAGCAACAACAATATTAAGATAAATGATACAAAATCAAATGAAACACACACGGGCCCCTCGGGACCCCGTCCAAACATACCAACAAGTTCCATATCATAATAGGAACCTACTCGAGACCTCAAAACAGACATAAAAATATTAAAACGATGAATCACACCTTAAATCGAAATCTATGAACTTTGAACTTTAAATTTTCAAAACTCGCGCCAAAACATATCAAATCATCTCGGAATAAACCCAAATTTTGCACACAAGTCCCAAATGACATGACGTAACTATTAAAATTCCGGGAACCACAATCCGAATCCGATATCCTCAAAGTCTACTTTCGGTCAAACTTATGAACTTTTCATACCCTCAAATTTCCAATTTTTGCCAACTTTTGTCGAAACATTCTTGAAACATCCAAATGCAAATCCGGGCATACGTCCGAGTCTAAAATCACCATCCTGACCTAACGGAACGATCAGAAATCCAATCTGAGGTCAAATACTAAAAAGTCAAACTTGGTCAAACCTTTCAAATTTTAAAGCTTCTAGCTTAGAATCATTCTTCCAAATCAATTTTGAATAACGTGAAAATCAAAACCGGCGATTCACATAAGTCTTAATGCATCATACGAGCTACCGAAAACTAGCGAGCGAAGTGCAAATACTCCAAATAACCGGTCAGATCGTTACAATCAGATATTGAGTGGAAAGTCATAATTGAGCACAAACATCGCGTGGAATATTAAAATAAAAATATAAGATGTAATGATGTATTGATAAGTTCACGAGATTCTGAAAACATGAAATAACAATAACTGAAAATACATACTATTTACGGTCCTAAAAGTTTGTCATTTTAGAAAAAATAAAAATAAATTTACTCTTAGTGCTTCAATTAGCGAAGTTTAATTGAGTGAGATTTTTTTGGGAAAGAAAAAAGGTAGTTTAGATAAATACTTTTTTGATTTAGGGGTGTAACAAAAATATTAAAAGAACCCAGAGGAAGGAGATTTTAAGTTAGAAGTTGACACTGCCAGAGTAATTCATTTTACGTTTTTATTAATTTAATCTGTGATTGTAGGTTAGTTATCCTTTTTACTAGATTACCAAGTGGATACTTCTAATAAAAATTTATTTGTAGTTACTTTATAAATGATCTAATAGTGTAAATAATTTAATATTATGACTACGTAGAACTTAAAGGTTAGTTTTGCTGATTTTACAAAAATTAACTTACAAGAGAATATCGGTAATGTTTAAAGATTACTTTATAATGGTCAATTAGGTGATTTATATTAATGGTAGAATATAAATTATGAGACATGTCGATGTTATTTTGGTCAAATTTTAAGTAATAAAGGTTGAAACTTACAGGACTTTAGGCCCAACTGGTTGTGCTTGTATCATGGGCTTAACACTTGCAATCAAGGGGAAGTTACACATTTGGTTGTTCGATCAGTCGCATTTACATAAGCTAGCTAATACACATAGATTATACACTAAGTATGCATATATAATATATCTTTCAATTATTTCTTTAATTAAGCGACTATTTAAGTTAATTTCTCTGCATTCTTTATTTCTCCTTTTAATGGTAAAGTTTGAAAAGGAGATATGATGGATTAATGATTTAAATGACAATTCATAACACCCAATGAAAAATAGGAAGACGAAGGAAAAACTCGTAGAAGAATTCTCCGTCTTGCTCCTATTGTGTCCCTGCCTTCTTAGGTTGAATTTGTGTTAAAAATATGTCCAATCTCTCCAAAATACCATTTTTTCATGTATATATACCAAGTAGGGTCACACCCAAACAATTATACCTTCTCCTACGCGAAAAACGATGATTTTCCAGGTCTGGACTAGTGCGGTCGCGCTAGTGGCCGCGCACATCGACAAGTATTGTGCCCCAGTCGGTGTCAGGTCCGCGGATGCGGTTTCGACCGTATATTTCACCCTATTCCGTTTGGAATTTGAAAAAACGTAAAACATGAAAGTTGTATCCCTTTGAGTTAGCTTTCCAACCAAATATTATATAGCCCAATGGAGTTCGGAGCAAAAAGATATGTCCATTTTCCTAGATAGTGCGCAATATGCCTACTCGAGTCTTCGTTTGTTCTTAACTATCAAATTTGACCCCCGAACAAGATCCCGACTTAATTCCTTGGACTTTTACTCAGACTTCAAAGCTCCAAATCACTTGAATTCATTCTATAACATCTATAAAGCTCAGAATCACTCCTACAAGGCATAAAACACACAATTACCGCAAAACACTAGCGATTAAAGTTTGAACTCAATTAAAGTGCAGTAAATTAGAGTGTAATAAGTGATTAATACGTAATTATAGCCTATCATCAAAGGTTTGTGTACACACTACCCTCCCCAGACCCCACTTGTGGGATTATACTAGTTATGTTGTTGTTGTATAATTTTAGCTAATGAAAATGTCACGCACCGTATTGGAGTTGGATGGATGAAGTGGAGGCTCGCTTCTGGTGTCTTGTGTGATAAGAATGTGATGCTGAGACTTAAGTAAGTTCTACAAGGTTGTAGTTAGACCGGCTATGTTTTATGGAGCAGGGTGTTGGCCGGTCAAGAACTCTCATACCCAGAAGCTAAAAGTAGCTAAGATGAAGATGTTGAGGTGGATGTGTGGCATACCCGGTTGGATAAGATTAGGAATGAAGTTATTCGTGAAAACGTGGGAGTGGCCCCTGTCGAGAATAAGATGCGGGAGGCGAGGTTGAGATGGTCAGGGCATGTTAAAAGGAGAAGTACAAAAGCCACAGTTAGAAGGTGCGTGCAGTTAGCCTCGGTGGGCAGCAATAGAGGTAGTGGTAGGCCTAAGAAGCCTTGAGTAGAGGTTTTTAGGCGGGACATGACGCAGCTGGAGCTGACTGAGGACATGGCCCTAGACAGGAGGGTGTAGAGGTCAAAGAGTAGGGTAGAAAGTTCGTAGGTAGTCTAACGTTTCTCTTTGTCTTACTCAGTTTGCTAGCATTAGTGTTAGTGTGATATCTTTTATTCATAGATGGTTATTACTACCTAGGGTTTGATTGCATTCTTGGTTTCGATCTTATTTCATCTTGTTGCAATTACCTTTTCTTTTTCAGTCGTTCTCTAGCCGATGGTCTATAGGAAACAACTTCTCTGCCCTTCTAGGGGTAGGGGTAAGGCTGCGTACATCTTACCCTTCCCAAAACCCACTTGTGAAAAACTAGTGGATTTATTGTTGTTGTTTATTATTGTCAATCTCAAATTTGATTTTGTATATTTGAACTTGTGCCGCATTTTGACCCGTCGGGTTATACCTATTTTAAGCCGTTTTAACCCAATAGTTTGATAGGTTATTTCGGGTTCAATCCGTTGAGTCAAGTCAACAAACAGGTTATAACTCAACTTATTTTAACTTGGACGGATTGACAAGATACTAAAAAATGGGTTGAGTTTCCCATCTCTAGTTCAACTGAGCTCTTTTGTTGGCTCAAACTATATATTAATATAAAATATTTACATATAATAAACATCACACTCGTTCTGAATCTTCTAACATTAAACCTTGGATGTTTCCACGTAGATATGGCATGGCGGCTCAAATGAAGGCTTTCTTTTATTCAACTGGGCATTTGTGGAAGGAGCAGAAGCATGCTGGAAAGCCTTCTGGGTTTTTTGTGAGTACTGGGAGCCAAGGAGGTGGACAAGAAACAACTGCGTAAGTTCCACTCTTTCTCTTTATAGATTACTCTCTCTCATTATATGTTTAAACGTAAAGACGGAGCCAGAATTTGAAGTTATTGGATTTAGAATTTTAATTCTTTTGAGTTACTGGGATAAAATTTTAGTTCCTTTAAGCTACACGATTCTAAATTAAGAATTTTTACATATTCAATGTATTTCTTAAAAAAACACAGGATTTAGACTTAAGTTATTGAGTTGTGCTGAATATGTGACATGTACCCTCGCTCTGTCATAGTTTTTGTGTAATGAGTTGACGTCTAACTATATAGATCACAATTTGATTTTATATGTTTGGATTATATTGTTTGACTCGTTTTGATCCAATAGTTTGATGGTTGGTCATTTTGTGTTGAACCTATTGGATGAAAACAAACATTCTTGAATTTCCCATCTCAATCATCACATTTACACAAACAAAGAATCAGCACTAGATATAAAATATAAGGCTATACCCCATTTATTTTCAATTATTCAGAAGCCCAAAAAAAAAGTAGAACCAAGAAACCAAGAGTGGAAAAAGAACTAAAAGTTGAAACCGTCAAAAACAAGGTGATAATTTCAACACCAAAACATTAATTCTATATACTTCTCAACAGTGACAACAAAGAAAAAAATCCACAAAATCAAAGAGAAACATAAAGATGATATAAACCTTTTTGTGATAATTTTATGATTTTTTTTTTTGTTTTGTTTAATGGTGATGGCATGTAAATGTTTCAAAGACTCTATTCCAACTTGGGTACTTGGCCAATTATCTTTTTTCACTAGAATCTAAGTGGCAAATAATTTCCACAATACTTAAGATACCTTACACTAGCAAAAAAAATAGCATGACAATTGTTTGAGGTAACAGTACGTGAACAAGGTCACACAAAAGAATATCGCCGTTGCCGGGGATCGAACCCGGGTCACCCGCGTGACAGGCGGGAATACTTACCACTATACTACAACGACTTGTTGTTAGAATAATCACATAAATCCATTAATGGATCATTCATTAATATTTGCTTATGTTTTTCAAAATTTTAGTTATATAAAGAAATAAGAACATTGGGCCGTTAAGATCCAAAAGACCTACTCGTCAATGGCCCCTATTTCATCAAACCATAATTGTTACTGTTGATATTTGGATTTATGACATTTAGTTTTAAGGCTATAAATTGCATATATTAAATGTCTAAAGATTATTTTTATATTATCTGCTTATATCTACGTGTGCTAACGAGTTAGTTTTACAATTTCATATATTAGTGATTTGTTTAATAAGTGGCTATATTGTGTAATGTTTTATTATCTAATTTACGAGGCATATTGATCCACGAAAAAATCACGTCTTTTAATAAATTAAAACAATAATAATAAACACGATTAATAATAATTATATCAAGATTAAAAGTACAAGTACATTTAATGGCTAGAGAGTTTATTAAGTCAGTATAAAATACTTATCTCTACTTGGATCGCTCAATACATACAAAATGTACTAGAAATTGAAATTAAATCATTCACATAATCCATGATGGTTTGTCCAATTCAATCATTAGATTGTGAACTCAAACTTTGTACTCATGAGAACCGACGATTTAATCTTTTGTGTATAATCTAAACTCTATACACTAAATCATCTACTATATATACAAATGACATAGACTAATATATGATCTATTTAAAACTATATTAAAATTAAATAAATAATTATTCAATAATAAATATTATATCCAAACCAAACACATAATTAATAGTACATACATCCCAACAATTTATTATATCCTATGCGTTCCAACTTATAACACCTCTCATCGTATAAAATATAAGTACTCCAAAAGTACATCATCAAATATATTAAAATTACAAAGATTAATAGTTGTTCAAGAAGAATAGTTAGTAAACAATGATTACTAATTAGCACTCGCTCGATTTGCATTGTTACTATCGTTCGGGGATCTTCTTGGCCCAATTGGTCACATCCGGTCTCAGGCCATCTCCGTCTTGGGTTCCACGTGTCTTTCCTTTAGACGACAAAGTGTCATATCATATTTTACCCTATACAAATAGTCCCACTACTTTTCGGTGACATAACTTTGTGCTACCGGAAAGTTGGTAGAAATACTCTTTTGGCAGGAATTACTATAACTCCCTCTGAAGGCTTCTGATAGTTGATGTGTGCCACAATCTAATAGTCCGTCTGGCCAAGCTTTTAAAATAGGAGAATAACACAGTTACCCACAAAAATAAAATTATTTATCCTTATCTACTCATTTTTTTTCCTACCCATCAAACTAATTACATTTTCTACACATAGTATTTTTTGTGGGAAAATTTCTCTTTTTTCTTTAATTCTTTTTTATTTCCATGTTTCTTTTCTTTTTCTTTTTCCTTTTGTTCTTTCTTTTCTCCTTTTTTTCTCGTTTTCTTATTTTTTTCCCTTTTCTAATTTCAGTTAACTTCTCTCTCTTTTTTCTCTTTATAATTTAATTTCATTTATTATTTTCACTATTTTTTATTTTTATACAATAAGAAAATATAACTAATATAGTAAATATTTGTTCACTTTTTTTTTAATATAACTAATATAATATACCTTTTATTTATTTTTTTATCATTTTTTAAATTCAATTATTAAACTGAAATAATATCAGTGGTCACTTGATCTAATTTACTGAATATCACACTGACTACTACTGAGCATAATAAGTAACCTAATCAGATTCTAAGAATTAACACGTGATTGCCATGCAAAATCTGATCTCCTTCCCTACAAATATCAGTACGCACTCTACCTTTAGCAGTAATACAACCAGTTATTGAGCAAGAAAATATAATCTACAACAACCAAATCTCCATATATACTAGTTAGAATAAAAATGATAATAAAATATTGAAAAAAACAATAAAAGTATAAGTAGCAAAAAAGACTTCTAGTACCATCTTATACCAATATGGTATATATGTATACCAACAGAGCATATGATTTCTCTAAAATATTGCTACAACTATCTGCGACTATACTATTGTACCAAAACATTAAAGGACGCAATAAAAGTATGAGAAAATTACATGCTCGTATTGCAAGCTAAATATTCGCAAAACGACTTGCTCATTCAGAATACTAACATGGGTATATAGTTGATGGGGTCGTTCCAACAATTGCCTATAACTATAAAAACTATTACATAATAAACATAATGTATGTCCATCGGCACACAAGAATTCCAGCACTGCAAAACATGTTCATATAAATAATTTCATAATAGAATTCACTAATGCAGCTAAAACAACTAAAATAATGTTCAAACTAACATATGATACCAATATGGCATATAATTATACCAACATGGTATATAGTTTTGCTGGTTAATTCCCGGCAACTATATGGCTATACTACTATTACATAACGCTTATGCATAAAGAGAAAAATAAAAAATAGTGTACCACATATTAATATAATAAAGTATTTCAAGATATTGTACTATATTACTAATTAAAAGAAAATCAAATATTGTACCAATTAAATGCAACTAATACAACCAAAAAGTGATTCAACTAGCATATGATACCAATATAGTATATAAATGTACTAATAGGGTATTAGTTGTACGGGTCGTTCCAACAACTGCATATAACGATAAAAACTATTACATAATACACAAAATCTATATTCATAGGTATAAGAAAATCCAACATAACAAAACATGATCATATGAATCATTTTAGAATAGAAGTAGCTAAAACAACCAAAAAATATTCCAACTACCATATGATACCAATATGACATATAATTATACCAATAGGGTATACAGTTCTACTAATTAATTTCAGGCAACTATATATGACTATATTATTATTACATAATACACATGCATAAAGAGAAAATTAAAAAAATTGTACCACATATTAATATAAGAATGTATTTCAAGATATTATAGTATAATAATATTATATATAAAAAACGCATAAAGAAAAAATTAAAATGATTACATAATACACATGCATGAACGAAAATTAAAATAATTCAAGATACTGTATTATTCTACTATTACTAAAGAAAAATCAAATAGTGTACCAATTAAATGTAGCTAATACAACAAAAAAATATTTCAACTAACATATGATACCAGTATAGTATATAGATATGCCAATAGGGTATTCAATTGTACGCAAAAAGTTTAATTTTTTTAATAAATTTAATTATTAAACAAAAATAATATCAGTTGTCACATAATCTAATTAACTCAATGAGAGCATATGCAATGAATAATATCTCCATGAAATTCCATTAATGTTAATAAATATTTTAATGTTAATAAACATTATTATTTATTTATTGAAAATGTGGATAATAACTGGACAAAAATTAAGGACAATCCTTTTTAAATTCATATCACTTATACATTATTTAACTTAAATTTTAAATTTGAAAGTTCAAAATAATTAATTTTTTTTAGAGGATTTAGCGTGCTTAGGTAACATGTTCCTCATCATGTCTCCACACAATAAAAGTGATTGTGCACAGAGGCGGAGCCAGGATTAGAAGTTTATGAGTTCGGGATTTTGGTCTTCTTAAGTCACTGAGTTCCAAATTAATAATTTATACATATTCAATATATTTCTTAAGACAAATACATGATTTATACAAAAGGTACTTCGGTCGAACCCGTAGCCGAAAGACTAGCTCCGCCTCTGATTGGGTATTTGCAAGTTAAAAGAATACTGAATTTGATCATTTAATTATTACTTCTCAAAAGTTTGCCTACGGTTTAAATTCAAATGCCCAAAAACAAACTAAGAAGAAGACATTAATTAGAGGACAAATTCAACACCACGAGACTGATGATAAGCATATGGGTCAAGGGAATGGGTGGTCGGTCGGGTAATTAAGTTAGATTGCATGAGTATAAAATATAAATACATTCAATGTAGGTAAAAATTAGTAAATAGTTTAGTCTTTATAGGTAGTTTGCGTTAATTCCTCTTTTAAAATCAGCTTATTTTGAGAAGTACTTTTCTCAAACTTACTTTTAAAAAAAGTGCTTTTGGTGAGAAGTAGTTTGTGTTTGGCTAATTAATTTTAAGCACTTTTAAGCAGTAAATAGTGTTTAGCCAAGCTTTTAAAAACTATTTTTAAGTGTATTTTTCTCAAAAGTGTTTCTCAGAAAAGTGCTTTTGGGGAGAAACTACTTTTTTCTGCTTCTCCAAAACTGTTTCTGCTTCTCCTCAAAAGCACTTTTTTTTCATCCAAAAGCTTGGCCAAACACCTCAATTTTTTGCCCAAAAAAAAGCTTGGCCAAACAGGCTATAAGTCTGGTGCCTGACAAAAAATGAGAGAGAAAATCAATAAGTATCACAGGAAGAATATATGAGACATAGACAACTAAAAACTTTATTAACATCAATCAAGAATAGGTATTAGGAAAGCTTCATTGACAATATATATATTCACAAAACCTTCAAATTAAGTTATGTTAAAAATGTAAAGAAAGGTCAAAAATTCAAATAAGGACACCGACAGTATATATATTCATAAAACCTCCAAATTAAGAATGTTAAATGTGGTTGTTTTAAAACCACTGCAATTTGTTGCTTATTGTGGCAGTTCTTTAAAGTCACCATTTCACAACTGTCGTCATATTCACACTTTTTTGAGGTATTGTTACCTCAATGTAATGTCTCAAATAGGATGCGAATCAACTAATACAACAAACATAAGTAAATACATGTGTGTCAGACTATTGTCATGTTTTCGTGCATGAATTAATTAACTGTCTTTCCTTCTCTCTATTTGGCTGAATTGACTAGACTCGTGACTCGAAATTTCATATTACCACAACAAATAGTTGATCCCATTAATGGAGTAGAGTCTCACTTGAAACACATTAAACGAGATTTTTCCTCAATAGCTTTCTCCTTTGGATCAATTTTTCAACTGTCGATTAAACAAAACCAAATTTATAACATATTTGGCCAAGCTTTAGGCAAATTAAAATATATTTTTTTTCTTTCAAAAAAGTATTTATTTTAGAGAATTGAGGTGTTTGATTATACTTTTAATAAAATTAAAAAAAGTGATTTTGTATAGCACCAAAAGTTAATTTCTTTTTGGTAACTATCAACTTTCATTAATTACCAAGTAGAATATTTATAAATCTAGTTGGACATTATACTCAGTCTGCTATTCATATGAGAAACATATCCACATTAATATAAATTATCCTATACACATTAACTAGGAAATCTGAAATTTTGTAAAGTCATATTAAGATTGTCAACAACACGAACAGGACAGGTATAGGCTATTTCTTTAGCTACATCGTCACTTGTTTCGCTTTCTGCATAAGAACTCAGTTGTGTTCAATCCATATTGTATATATAAACTTTGTATATACCAGCTTCAATATTTTTTCTTGTTTTGTCCTTGCTTTGTTCTCTGTTCTATCCAACTTTGCATTTTCCCCCATGGCATCATTGATGGCCAATCAGTTTGCATCCATGCCATTAATTTACTCCACACTCGTCTGTTAACTTCACATTCAGCAAATAGATGGTCTTTGCTTTCCTCCACTAGTTTGCACATTTGACATCTTGTATCTATCTACACACCCCCAGCTTTTTAGTCTTGTAGATGTGAGTAATCTGTCTTAAAATTGAAGCCATGTTATGCAGAATACTTTCGGTCTTGCTGCATTCCCACAAATTAAGTTCTTCTAGATGACTTTTGGAGATGTCTTATCATTTTCAGATGGCCCTAATCATGCCCCTGCTACCTGGTGACTTATGTTCCACATTACTCAATTCCTCTTTTGCCTTGAATATTTTCCTTACCATCCAGCTTGCTTGGTGGGGTATGACCATATTTGTTAATAGCTTCCCTTTTAGATAATACTCATGTATCCATTTGATCCAAAGAGTATCTTTCCTACTATGTAATTCCCAGCAAGTTTTAACTATAGTTGCTTTGTTCCAGATCTTCAAATTGTAAGGTTAAGACTTCCAGCTGACTTTGGCACATACATTTTATTCCAAGAAACCAATATTTTTCTAGTTATTTCATTTGCTCCTGATCAAATATAGCTTATGCAGTAAGATTCTATGGTCTTCATCACTTTGGCAGGTATTATGAATAACTGAGCCCAGTAAGATTGAACTCCAAACAGAACTGACTTCACCAATCGGACTCGAACAACATATGACAACTCTTCACTGCCCATGAAGCCACTTTTACAATGGTCGTGAATATTAATGGTTGTCATTCAACCATCTTCAGCTTTCTTGTAGCCAGTGGGATCCCTAAATACCTAAAAGGTAATTCCCCTTGCCCATATCCTACTAGTTGCTGAACATTATGTCTGAGAGGATTTGGTACTCCACCAAAATAGATAGCACTCTTTGACATGTTAGCTTGTAAACCTGAAGCATCTGTGAAGTTATCAAACTTTCTGTGCAGTAGACCTACAGAAGCTAGATCTCATTTGGCAAACATTAGAAGTCATCCGCAAAACTCAAGTGAGTGATATTCATTTTTGAACACTTAGGATGATATTTGATATGATAAACAAGATTCTGATAATTCCTCTATTTCTTATTCTTCTTCAAATCTAGGACATAATTGGATTGATTTCGATTTGATAATCTGATTGCCCATCTTACCCGAATTTTATTTTCTGAATTTTATATTTTGGGGAACTTTTACTAATAAGATCAGGATCTTCCGACGGATTTATGTGAGATCTAGCCGGAAAGTGGTCAGAGAAATCAAGAATTGGATTTGAGAGAGAGAGACAGAAAATAATATTCAAGAGAATTTTTTTCTTTTATTTGTTATTTTTGGGGTTTTTGAGAACATATTCGCGACTTTGTTCAGAAACTTCAATATGCTGCACATACTGCTTTACTTTCTTCTTCAACAACTTGTAGTTGATGTAATATCTAAAAGGAGGAAACCAACATTTAGGAAAACGGAAGGAGAAAAAATATATTCTAGCCTCCATCTGAAGAATTTTGTTCTCCAAAAAAACATTTTTTTAAAATAAAGTTACTATCTTTAAATTTAGATCATCTTGAAATTCTTGTTCATCTTCTCCTTCTTGTTCTTCATCTTCTGCATCCTTTGATCAACGTCAATTGTTCAATTGGAAATTCCTTACCTTTTCTGATAATATTTCTTGGCCATTTCATTCATTTCTATTGGAGCAAATTCGCCCAGAGGAGCACTTTTTTATCGGCAAAATCTTTTTTCTTAGGATCAACCGTATGATAACCAAAATCAATTATTTACAAAAATAACCAAATATTCTTTTACTTGACCATTTCATTCATTTGAGAGAGAGAAAGAGGAAATTGTAGATTGTTCATATTCTTTAAACCATCGTGGTTTTATTAACGGTTCGGTAATTAATAATTAGTTAATTAGTGATGGATATCCTCCAATCCATCATTTTTTGGTTTTTTTCTTTCCCCCCCTATTATCTTGGTTCCGTGGGTGTTTAAGTGTTTTGCACGTATCACTTTTGGGAGGTGAACGCGCACAAGCAATAGAGTAGCAACTATACGCCGGGTTCCGCAACATCGGGAGTATACCAAGTCGAGAGTTCCAGGTTCTATTCGCGGAAATTGGTACCTCCCGCCTCTTGTTTCTCTGTCCCCTGTGTTAATTACTTTATTGTTGTAGTATTTCGTACTAGTCTAGTCAGTCTAGTGGGCTTGTAGTTACTATTTTCTCCCTTTGTTGTTTTGTGTGTTGTTTTTTCTCCTTTTTATGTGTAGACCTTAGTAGGTATTGAGACTGGTTTGTAATGGCAGAGTAGGGTCATGTTCTCGGGGAGGTCGGGTGGTGGGGAGGGGGTAGGGCAAGGGTCAGGGGGTGGGACGGGGCCCAAATAGGGTAAAGGGAACAAGGTAGCCCGTAGGTTGAGAATTAGATCGTGGAATATAGGAACGTTGACGGGCAAGTCTATAGAGCTGGCGAAGATTCTCCAAAAGAGGAGGGTCAATATAGCGTGTGTGCAGGAGACTAGCTGGGTAGGATTGAAGGCGAGGAATATAGATGGATATAAATTGTGGTTCTCCATAGTCGTGAAGGGAAAGAACAGAGTGGGAATTTTGGTGGATAGGGAGCTTAGAGATTCGGTGGTAGAGTTTAGATAGGTGAATGACAGGTTGATGGCGATTAAGGTAGTAGTTGGAGGGAGTACTCTGAATGTCATTAGCGCTTACGCGCCGCAAACGGGCTTGGACTGGGAGGTTTAAAGGCACTTCTGGGAGGCGATGGATGAGGTGGTGCAGGGTATTCCGCCTACATAGAAGCTATTCATAGGAGGGGATTTCAATGTTCATATTGGGTCATCTGCTAGTGCTATGGTGAGGTGCACGGTGTCTTCGGCTTTGGTGATAGGAACGGGGGTGGTACCTCACTGTTAGATTTCGCTAGAGCTTTTGAGTTGGTGATCGTGAACTCTATGTTTCTGAAGAGGGAGGAACATTTGGTTATTTTTCGGAGTATGGTGGCTAAGACTCAAATTGATTATATCCTCCTCAGGATGTGTGATAGGGGGTTGTGGGAGGATTGCAAGGTGATCCCGAGTGAGAACCTCGCAACTCAACATAGGCTCCTAGTGATGGACGTTGGTATCTTGATGAAGAGGAAGAAGAGGTTTATACGGGGTCAATCGAGGATCAGGTGGGGAGATTTGTCAAAGGATAATGCGCAGGAGTTGGAGGGGCGGCTGACGAATATGGGTTCCTGGAAGATTGGTGGGGGTGCTAGCGCTATGTGGACGGTGACGGCGGACTGTATAAGGGAGGCAACAAGAGAGGTGTTGGGAGTTTTGAAAGGTTACTCTCGCGGGTACCGAAGCAACTGGTGGTGGAATGACGTGGTCCAAGGTAAAGTGGAAACCAAGAAAGCGGCTTATAATAAGTTAGTAGAGATCACCGACGATGATCATAGGAAAGCAAAAATAGAAAGGTATAAGGAGGCTAGGAAGGAGGCGAAATTAGCGGTCACAGAGGCTAAGACTGCTGCTTTTGGTCGACTTTATGAGGAACTTGGGGAAAAAGGTGGGGACAAGAAGTTATTTCGGTTGGCCAAAGCGAGAGAGAAGAAGGATCGTTTCCTGGATCAAGTGAGGTGCATCAAAGACGAGGATGGTCGAGTATTTATGGAAGAGGCCCAGATTAGGCAAAAATGGTACTCGTACTTTCATAAACTTCTGAATGAAGAGGGGGATGGAAACATCGTGTTAGGGAAATTGGAGCACTCTGAGAGTCGCAGAGACTTTAGATATTGTAGGCGCATTAAGGTTGAGGAGGTCGTGAGTGAGATGGGTAAGATTAGTTGGGGCAAAGCGACCGGACCAAACGAGATTCCAATAGAGTTTTGGAGATATGCGGGTAGGGCAGTCCTGGAGTGGCTGACTGGGTTGTTTAATGTTATCTTCAGGACAAAGAGGATGCCTGATGAGTGGTGGTGGAGTACAAGGTTCCGATGTACAAGAACAAAAGGGATATCCAGAATTGTAACAACTATAGGGGTATCAAGTTACCAAGTCATACCATGAAAGTTAGGGAGAGGGTGGTGGAAGGAAGGATAAGAAGGGCAGTGTCTATATCGAAAAACCAGTTCGGGTTCATGACGGGTCGTTCTACTACGGAAGTTATCCACCTTATCAGGAGGTTGGTGGAACTATACAGGGATAGGAAGGGGGATTTGCATATGGTGTTTATTGATCTAGAGAAGGCATATGACAAGGTCCCTAGGGACGTCCTTTGGAGGTGTCTGGAGGTGAAAGGTGTGCCAATGGCTTACATTAGGGCGATAAAGGATATGTATGATGGAGCTATGACTCGGGTTAGGACTGTGGGAGATAACTTAGAGCCTTTTCTGGTGGTTATGGGGTTACACCAAGGATCTGCGCTCAGCCCGTTCTTATTTGCTCGGGCAATGGACGCACTAACACACCATATCCAAGGAGAGGTGTCATGGTGTATGTTGTTCGCTAATGATATAGTTCTAATTGATGAGACGCGAGGCGCCGTTAATGGGAGATTGGAGGTATGGAGGTAGGCCCTAGAGTCTAAAGGTTTCAAGTTGAGTAGGACTGAGACAAAATATGTGGAATGTAAGTTCAACGACGTGACAGGGGAAGCGGATGTGAAAGTCAGGCTTGACTCATAGGTCATCCTCAAGAGAGAAAGTTTTAAGTACTTAGGGTCAATTATCCAGGAAGATGGGGAGATATACGGGGATGTTACGCACCTTATTGGGGTGGGTGGATGAAATGGAGGTAGCGTATGGAGTCCTGTGTGACAAGATTGTTCCACCGAAACTCAAAGGTAAGTTCTATAGAGTGGTGGTTAGACCAGCCATGTTGTATGGAGCTGAGTGTTGGCTAGTCAAGAATTCACATATCTAGAAGATGAAAGTAGCCGAAGTAAGGATGTTGAGATGGATGTGTGGTACACTAGGCTGGATAAGATTCAAAATGAAGATATTCGAGAGAGTGTGGGCGTGGCTCACGTGGACGACAAGATGCGTGAAGCGCGACTTAAATTGTTCGGACACGTGCAGAGGAGAAGCCTAGATGCACCGGTTAGGAGGTGTGAGTGGTTGACTTTGGAAGGTACCAGAAGAGGCAGATGATGTCCTAAGAAGTATTGGGGCAAGGTGATCAGGCAGGACATGGCACGACTTTAGATTTTCGAAGACATGGCTCTTGATAGGAACATATGGAAGTCGAGCATTAGGGTGATAGGTTAGGGGGTAGTCGAGAGTTCTTCCCTCCTTGTACCAGGTAGTATGATAGATTTTTGTGTAGGTTTGTTAGCGGTCTATGTTGTGTTCACATTGTTATTTTGCATAGTTTCGTGTTATTGTTCTTTCACTTATTCGTTGTTGTTATTTTCTTTCTAGCATCTTTTGTTGTTACATGTCTTTTATCTTATTTCTTTTATGATATTATTGTCTCTCATGTTGTGCCGAGAGTCTCCTGGAAACATCCTCTTTACCCTTTTCGGGGTAGGGGTAAGGTCTGCATACACTTTACTCTCCCCAGATCCCACTAGTTGGTTCTCCATTGATTACTATGGAGTAATTAACAGTTGACACACATTCCATCACCCATATAACAAACTTTGGAGGAAAGTGCAGCTCTTCCAGCATCTACTTTAGGAACCTCCAATCTACTGTATCATAGGCTTTTTGAATATCTACCTTGATCATGCATCTTGGTGAGATGTACTTCCTTTTGTATGCCTTTACCAATTCATGTTCCAAGATCACATTGTCTGCAACATTTATCCCAGGAATGAATCCAACTTGTGTTTCTGTGATGATGCTAGCAATAACCTTTTGTATTCTTCTTGCCAGGACTTTAGCAATGATTTTATAGAAAATAGTACACCAAGAAATGGGCCTATACTCTTTGATTGTAGCAGGATTAGCTACTTTTGGAATCAAAGTTACTACAGTACAATTGATGCCTCTGAACATAGTACATGTTATAAAGAACTCCTTTACTGCTTCTATACTTCATTCTTTATAATTGGCCATGCATTTTTATAGAATAATGCATTGTATCCTCCACCCCTGGTGCTTTCTCATCTCCTATAGAGCATAATCCATCATAGATTTCTTGTTCTAATACTGTTTCACCTAGCTGAAATTGCTGATCATGATTCAATTTTTTGCCTCTTATAGTCTTCTTATTTATTGTTTCCACACTGGGAATTGTTGTGCCCATGAGAGACGTGTAAAATTGAGTAATCTCTTCCCTTATAGCTAAGGCGTCAGTCAGTCTCCTTCCATCTAGAGAATCAATCTCTGTGATTTGTTTCCTCTGTTTCATATCCTTCATGACTGCTAAGAAGTAGCTAGTGTTAGAATCTCCAAGTTTTATCCACATTGACTCGCCTTTTGTTGCATTATAATTTATTCAACCACTGACCACTTTTCAAGCTGGCATAATATATTTTTCTCTTCTGATGCAAGTGCATATGTGTAATGCGCACTTATCTTGGTCTGAACCTCTTTCAGGTATTCCCTGGCTTGTTCACTCTTCATAGTAATACCCTTGAACTCAGTTTCATTTAGAATCTTCATTTTTTCTTGTAGGTCTTTCTGCTTCAGCCAAATGTTTCTCATTGTATCAACATGCAGGTTTTATGTCCAACAATCCTCCACTATCTTGGGAAAGTTCTCATGTGTTGACCAAACATTAAAGAATTTGAATGGTAGCTTGATCTTTGGCTCCCCCGGGTTAGTATTTATCATCATAGGGATATGATCTGAGATGTGAGGTAGTCTGTACTCAGTAGTGAGATGTCCAAACTGCATCATCCAATCTGCAGTTCCCATTGATATGTCAATTCTACTCCACATTGTTGTTTATTTTTTCAGGTATAGTAATCTCCCTTCCATAGTAACTCACTCAGCATCAAGTTTTGAACACATTCAGCATAACTCCTTTATTTTTGTGCTAGTTACTGCAATACCACATAGTCTATTTTGTGGGTACAATATCGAATTGAAATCACCCCAGATAATGCAGGGTTTAGATATCTTCTGTGAGATTCTTGCAAGTTGTTGTCGTAACTCCTTTCTCTTTTCTAGTGTGTTCACTGTCATATCACAATCAATGGCTTGGTTCCTTCTAACCACATTATAAATTTTGAGAAGAAGAAAGGGCTTCTTGTATTTGTGTGCATGTTTACATCCCATAAGCAAGGGAATTTATACAAAGCTCCTAATGCTAATTAAGGAAATAACATAAATCTATACAATAAATCTAGTTATCAAATAAAATCAGAATAAAATTAGATCTCCTAAATATAATCAAATCTCGTGAAATCATGCTAATTAACACTCCTAAATCAAGTCTCCTTGAATCATGTTAATCAACACTCCCCCTCAAGTTGGTGCAAATATGTCGCACATGCCCAACTTGCAGCTCAAAGTATGGAAAGTTCGCTTATTAAGACCTTTGGTAAACACACCAGCTAGTTGTTTTTTCGATGACACGTGAAACAAACTTAAGACACCAATTGTAACTTTTTCTTTGATGAAGTGTCGATCAATTTCTACATGCTTTGTTCGGTCATGCTGGACTGGATTATGAGTTATACTGATGACAACTTTATTGTCACAGTACAAGGAAAGTTTTACTTTTTCATACAGTCTCAACTCCTATAGTAGCTTTTATAGCCAAAGTAGTTCGCAAACACCCGGGGCATAGCTATATATTCTGCCTCTGCACTTGATCTAGCAACTTGATCACGCCCAACTATGACTTATAAAAAGGACTAAGCGGACGTTGCAAATATAATCTGAGTATTTATCCCAGAGTCGAATCCCACAAGGAATTAGCCTATCAATTACTGGTGTCAGGCTCACTTGATTCTTCGAAATCAACTTCCCAAAGATTATGAATAACAATTGTTGATGATTTTACTAACAAAAATTGAATGAAATTAATTAAACTAAAAGCTATCTAATACTGGGTTGTAAACAAATAAGAGAAGGATCTAAGGTTGTGGTTTCCCCTGTTGACGAAATCCCTTCTTGTTATGTTTCCTGTAGTTTTGCCTAATGTCTCTATCAATCATGAGCACTCTTATTACCGTAAATCTCTCCCAGTAATTATGACAATTTACTATACGCACTCTCCCGAGTTACGCTAGCTAGCGTTTATTAAAGCTCACTTTAGATTGCGCCCAAGGTATCGTTATCCCTAATCCAACCTTTAAACCCTCGGTTATGGATCCCTCATATACTTTGGGAGTGATTTTGTTCAACAACTACCTAAATATGCACTCTCCCAAGTAGATACACACTAACTAGGCACAGCTAATTGAGGGTCCTTCAATCAACTACAACAAGAACTTAGTTGAACAAATATATATTAAACCAAGCAAACTATATTAATATAACAAGATGTTCATCCTCAACAGGTTCCACCAAAACCTTAGACGAAATAAATTAGCTACTCATAATTGTGCTAAGAATAACAATAGAATAAGTCATCATAAATGGGAAAACACAAAGAAGAAAGATGAGATTTGATGCCCAATTGTCCTCCTTGCTTCTTGCCTCTCTTTGCCTAAAATAAGACTCTAAAACCTTGATATATCTTCTTTTGGTCAAGTTGGACCTTATATAGGTTAAGTGTAATTGTCCCCAAGCTTCCAATTTTACCCCTGACTACAACGCGTGTGGACTGGACTAGCGCGACCGCGATAAAGGCCAAGTATTTTGTTTCTTATCGCCGGGCTAGCGCGGTTGCGCTATTGGGCGCGCTAATGGCCTTTCAATCTGCCTGTTGCACCTGGGCTAGCGCGGCCGCGCTAATGGACACGCTAGTGACATATCACTCTGCCTTCGCACTTTTTCTTACTTATTTCACCCGCTCTTACACCAAGGGGTATTTCTCGCTTTAATTTAGCTCCAATCACCATCCTAGGTCCTCATAAGCTCAACTTACTCCTGCAAAACATACAACCCACAATTAGAGCCATTTTAACATCATTTAAACTTCATAATACAATGAAGCATAATGAAGTTGGAGTACAAATATACGCTAAACTACGTGAATCTAGCCAATTATTAACACCCCACACTTAAATCATTGCTAATTCTCGAGAAATCCACCACTCTACAAAGGTCCTTTCATTAAGCATTTCCCTAATGTGTCACACCACGAACATATCACAAGAGTTGTGCCTAGCAATGTAACATCTATGCCTCAAGAGTTGACTCTCACGTGCCGTGCAATGTTCTTACTTCCTCAATTTACTCTACACAGAGGTCAAGACTTACCTTTCCGTTATGAATCAAGTGCCCTCACATCACACAAGAGAGTAGTTCCACAAGAATAACATTAAGAACAATTAGGAACTCAAATAGACAGAATTCACTCACTCTCAGAAAGAACATTCATATGCCACAAAGATGCACCATAGGCTTGCCCGTAGTGTACTACTTTACTAATCGAGCCCATTCAGTCTAAGATCAATTAGGACTTCATTTGGTTGTAATGTAGGCTAAGGGGCGGGTAGGATATATTTAGATATAGTGACTAACCTCCCTAAGCACTTTTAATACAATTACTTTCGCTTTCAGACCATACTTATGCCAGGCCCGACTTTTCACCACGCTTCTCTTTATATTACCCCTAAACTCCCTTAGGTGCAATTATATCAAGTCACCACTTATTAAGGACTGCATTTATTTATTGTCCTTTCTCTTTTTTTTTTTTTTCAAGTGGCGCTTATTCTTTCATTTTTCAAAACTTTGCACCTTTCTTTTTGTTTCTTTGATTCCACTCAAAAACCAAACCAGCACCCCACACTTTGACTTTTACATATTCTATAAAATTCAAGTGATCATGGGAGGTAAAGGGTTCAAACAGATGGGCCATTCAAACAACTGGGTAAAGTTTATAATGTGGTTGCCAAAGAAACATGCTTATAGGCTCAACGGGGCTAACTATGATAGATTAAAATTAGGTGGGTACACTTTATATTTGGCTTAACAAATAAATGCCTATATCACTTCTAAGACTGAACGAAGCTACCATTTCGCTTTGCAAACACAAAGGGCAAGTTCTAGGCATCAAATGTGGAGCATAAAATACAATGCAATACATCTCACACACATATGGCACATGACTCACTCCAGATTGGCTTATCAAGACACTCTCATTGAGTATTCAATTCAGTTACAACATGCAAATTTAAGGCACTCCACACGATTCAACAACTGAGCCTAAGCATCACACTCTAGTCTATTGTGTTCAGGTGTAACAACGCTAAGGAATTTTTTCCTATTTCAGCTCATCGCCCATAAACACATAAAAAAACAAAATAAACAAAAAAATCTAACTACACTCGGTTCAAGCAAAACCCTTGGAAAAGAACCGCGGCCAAAAGAAAAACCAAGGGGGAGTTACTACACTACCTAAAACAAAACAATTTTTTTTTGGTATTTTCTTTAGACTTACTTTCCTCAAGAAAACTGTCTAAGAGATCCGTCATCAGAAAGAGTCCACTATATTTTCTGTTCTTTTTTATGGTCGACTTGGACCCTCAAGAACCTCGTCGAAAGGGATTCGTCGTTGGGCCAAGACGCCTTAACTAATTACACTACTACTTAAATTCACACAAAAAAAGCAAACAAAACTCAAAAGAAAATAAAGGAAAAAAACTAACAGTTAGTTCCTACATATATACATATACAATGAATCATTCCCCCACCCCACACTTAAGATGAAGACATGTCCTCATGGAAATCAAACTAAAGCAAAGAGAGGTGAGGGAACTTCCCTGAAAGCTCAATCTTGGTCAGAGACTGTCCCTGGGTCCAGATGACAAGCACGACCCAGGGCACGCAGCCAGGCCATGATTTTTTTCTCTGATTTCGCCTGATAGGAAGCCACTGTATCAACACGCGTACTCAGGTCGGCGACCGAGGTGCTTATTCCAGCCATGTCCTGCTCCAGATTGTCCAGTCTATAACTCTGACGGGCCCTAGACGGGCCCTCAACATCAGAAGCCTGCTCAGGAGCAAGCATTTCCTCTTCCACTTCTGCTTGGTCGTCGTCCTCCTCCTCCTCAGAATCGTCCTCCTCGTCATCATCAAACAGCTGCCACCGCATCCTTTCCAGTGGTAACCCTTTCTGCTCTGAAGGCATACTCCTTCGGCACTCTACCATCTACTGCCAAATTCCAGACACCCCAGCTGCAAGGCACAATCTAGTTACAAGAGAGGGAAAGAAGAATCCATACCTCTAAATTTTGCAATGAACAAACATTTCCTCGTGGATGAGCTTGGCCACGTCAAAGTCGTGGCCCGTCATGAAGCACCAGATCAAACACCCACGAGGAGCATTCACCTCCGAGTTGTTGTGGGATGGAATTAGGCGGTTATTGATCAAATAGAGCCAATACTTCGCTTCAAAAGTGAGTGCCGAAGAGTGAAACTTATTCCCGTACTTGGACCACTCAACCTCTTTGCATGGGGAACAGATAATCGGAAGGAACATGTCCCATTGAGTAAAGCATTGTCCATATAGCTCATAGTCGTCCTCGTACATATCCATCGGACCTGGCAGTTGGTAAGTCCTCTGAAAGGCCTCCACAGAGGCGTTCACCGACTTCTTCCTCACTGTGACCACATGATTCTTGTGCTCCGGACAGTTTGCATAAAATTCTCTCACGATCATACATCCTTGGACAATTACATCAGAGGGATTCTGTGTCTATGCCACGTTCTGGTATTGCCACCTTCGATTCCTTCTCCGTAAACCGGTTCTGAGCCTTAGCTGATACAAACTTGTTTCTATTGAAAGGCCGAGTGTCAGTGGACGCTCGTGCCCTCGAGGACCCTGCTTGTCTGCCGGAGGATGATCCGGTGGCTTGACGCTTCCTGGGAGGTTCCATTGTACCTACAATAAGAACACCATTAGCTCAGCACAGACAAGGTGACCCAACTGTGGCTACTCAGACTTCACCTTTACAATTGGTCACAATAATTGTCATTCGTTTGGGAAATTACACAAACACTTGGTGGGAATTATACACCGGAACCCCCAATTAATCAAGTTGAAGCCCCAATTACCACCACAATCTCCCCAACTTCACCAAACTAAATCAAGAGAGACAACTCCCCAGATACAACCAACCACATGCACTATGCATACATTACAATTATTTCTAAACAAACAAGAAGAAAAACTACTACTTTCAACAAATTAAAAGGAAAAACCACCAAAAATTAAATAAATAAAGAACAAATTGGTAAATAGAACACATACCTGTAGTGTGGGAAAAGAGTAAGAAGTGGAGAAGTGGGTTGGGGTTTGAGTGAGCAAGAGACTTGAGGTGTGTGAGTGCTTGGGTTGGGAGGGGATAAGAGTTTTAGAAGAAGAAGAAGAAGAAGAAGAGTTGTTGAAGAAGAAAAACAGTTTTAGAAGAAGGGGAGGTGTTTTAGGCGGACGTGGGGGAGGTGGGTTAGGGTTGGGTAAACAATAAAAAAAATAAAGGTAAAATAAAGTAAAATAAATAAATAAATAAATTAATTAAAACTTACTCGTACCGCGACGGCACTAGCGTGGTCACTAGAGCCTTCATAGCGCGACCGCGCTAGTTAAAACAGAAAACATTGCCATAGGTGCAGCCACTAGCGCGGTCACTAGCGCGCCCGCGCTAGTGGCGTCGAGACGAGATAGAAAAGAAACCTATTAGCGTGGACACTAGCGCACCCGCGCTACGCTGAGGCAGAGAAGTATGCGATTAACGCGGCCACTAGCACGGTCATTAGCGCGGCCGCGCTACTCTAGGCCTCGAAAATGTTTTATCTTTTCTTTCTTTTCCCTTAGAGTGGTTGGATTCCACCCTCGCCCGAGCACACCTGCATATGTTAGTACTTACAACAATTCAACTACTCCTCCACTACACTAAAAACACTACACGCTGGGTTGCCTCCCATACATCGCTTGATTTAACGTCGCGGCACGATGCAGATGAGCGCATTTAAGGCTCGCTCGACCTCTGAGATTCAGTCCGATGTATCACAGACACTTCCTTGGTTTCATCCATGCCTACATATGGTTTCAATCTATGCCCATTAACTCTGAAGGTGTGGGAATCTTTTGTTGAAGCAATCTCTATGGCACCTGAGGGAAGCACTTCGACCACACGAAATGGTCCAGACCATCGGGACTTAAGTGTACCCGGAAATAGCCTTAATCTTGAGTTATAAAGCAATACCATATCTCCGGGTTTGAAGTTTTGCTCCATAATGTTCTTATCGTGCAACCTCTTCATTCTTTCCTTGTACAACCTCGTGCTTTCGAAAGCAAGATACCTGAATTCATCTAGCTCATGCAGTTCAGTGATTCTATTTGTGCCCGCAACCTCAAGATCCAGATTTAATTGTTTCAGTGCCCACCACGCTCTGTGTTCTAGTTCTACCGGCAAGTGACAGGCCTTCCCGAACACCAGCTTGTATGGTGACATACCAATTGGTGTTTTGAAAGTGGTTATGTAGGCCTAGAGTGCATCTTCCAGCTTTTTCGCCCAATCAGTTCTTGTGGCGTTCACCGTTTTAGTCAGCACACTCTTTATTTCTCGATTTGACACTTCAACATGTCCACTGGTTTGAGGGTGATATGGGGTTGCCACCTTGTGGCGCACATCATACTTGGCTAGAAATTTTTCGAAGGCACGATTGTAGAAGTGCGTGCCTCCGTCACTGATGATGGCCCTCGGGATTCCAAAATGGGTGAATATATTCTTCTTCAAGAACCCCACCACAACCCTTGCATCATTGGTGGGGAGTGCTGCAGCTTCCACCCATTTGGACACATAGTCTACAGCAACAAGTATGTACTTATTGCCGTAAGAGATGACGAAGGGGCCCATGAAGTCTACCCCCATACATCGAACACCTCTACCTCTTGAATTGGGTTCATGGGCATCTCATGGCGACGGGAAATGTTCCCCATTTGATGGCATGCATCACAACTCTTTACCCATTGGTGTGCATCCTTGAACACAGTTAGCCAGTAGAATTTGGCTTCTAGGACTTTTGCTGCCGTCCTGACTCCTCCAAAATGCCCACCATACACTGATGCGTGACATGCCTGCAAAATAGAAAATTGTTCTATCTCGGGGATGCACCTCCGGATCATATTGTCAATACAAATTCTAAACAGGTAAGGTTCATCCCAGTAATAATTGCGGCAATCACGGTAAAAAAATTTCTTTTGCACAGATGTGAGTTCATAGGGCTCTATACGGCTTGCTAGGTAATTTGCAATGTCTGCATACCATGGAACTTCCTCCAGGCTTGTGGCGAGTAGCTGCTCGTCTGGAAAGGTTTCCAGAATATTCTCTGCTTCAACTGCATTTCCAGCTCCTTCAAGTCGCGACAGATGATCCGCGACTTGGTTTTCTGTGCCCTTACGGTCACGAATCTCTAGATCGAATTCTTGTAGTAGAAGCACCCAACGAATCAGGCGCGGCTTGTATTGCTTCTTTTCAATCAAGTACCTGAGGGCAACATGATCAGTGTAAACAATTACCTTATAGCCGATCAGGTATGATCTGAACTTGTCGAAAGCGAAAACCACTGCCAGCATCTCTTTTTCGGTCACAGTGTAGTTCAGCTGAGCTCCACTTAATGTCCTACTCGTGTAGTAATTTGGGTGAATTATCTTTTCCTTCCGCTGTCCTAGCACTGCTTCCACTGCATAGTCACTGCATCACACATGAGCTCGAATAGTTGCTCCCAGTCGGGGGAAACAATGATCGGTGTTGTGACTAGCCTATTTTTCAACTCCTCAAAAGCTACCCTACAATCATTAGAAAACACAAAAGGGTTATCTTTTTCTAGAAACTTACACAAGGGGTTGGCAATTTTGGAGAAGTCTCTGATGAATCTCCGGTAGAAGTCGGCATGCCCGAGGAAGCTCCTTATTGTTTTAACTGATGTGGGAGGTGGGAGCTTTGCTATAACATCAACTTTAGCATGATCCACCTCGATTATTTTGCTTGACACAAAGTGTCCCAAGACTATACCCTCTTGTACCATGAAATGGCACTTTTCCCAATTAAGTACAAGGTTAGTCTCAATACACCTCTTCAGAACTCGGGTCAGATTTTCTAGGCACTCATCGAATGAATTTCCCACCACTGAGAAATCATCCATGAACACCTCCATTATATCCTCGACTATGTTAGTGGATATGGCCATCATGCACCTTTGAAATGTGGCGGGTGCATTGCATAAGCCAAAGGGCATCCTTCTTAAGGAAAAAATCATGTATGGACAAGTGAACGAGGTCTTCTCTCTGTCTTCTGAAGCAATGGAGATTTGGTTGTACCCTGAGTACCCATCCAGAAAACAGAAGTGAGACCTCCCTGCCAGTCTGTCAAGCATCTGATCAATGAAGGGAAGTGGGAAGTGATCTTTCCGGGTGGCCAAATTTAATTTCCTGTAGTCCGTGCAAATTCTCCAGCCTGAGACGGTTCTTGTAGATATCAGCTCATTGTTGTCATTTTTTACAATCTCCATGCCACCCTTCTTAGGAACACATTGTATCGGGCTAACCCAGTTATTGTCAGATATAGGGAAAATGATTCCTGCATCTAACCACTTCATATTTTCCTTCTTCACCATTTCCTTCATGTTGGGTTTCATCCGCCTTTGGTGTTCCCTAGAAGGTTTGTGCCCCTCTTCCAGCAGAATTTTGTGCATACAGTATGCTGGGCTGATCCCCTTAATGTCCGCCATGGTCCACCCAATGGCAGTCTTACACTCTGTGAGTACATGTAAAAGTTGTTGTGCCTGCACATCTAACAAACTGGATGAGATAATAACAGGTAATGTGGAGTTAGGTCCGAGAAACACGTACCTGAGATGGACTGCCAGTGGCTTCAACTCTAGCTTTGGTGGTTCTTCAATAGACGGTTTGGCTGGCGGAGTCTCTATCTTTTCTAAGTGCAGGGGATCGAATTCCAATGATCTCTGCCAAACGCCTTTGCCCTCAAGAGCCAACACCCATTCTGCCAATTCCTCCCCATTTACCTCATCCAAATTCATAAGACATGCAACAAGGGGGTCCTCAATAGTAAGGGACTCATCCTCCTCATCCAGTATCACATCCACGACATCAATAAGAGAACAATTGGCGAATTCACTTGGTCGCCTCATGAATTTCCGCACGTTGAATGTGATTTCCTCGTCGTTCAACCTCATCTTGAGCTTTCCAGTTTCACAATCAATGAGATCTCGCCCTATGGCCAAGAATGGCCTTCCCAAAATTATGGGAATCTCTTCATCCACTCTGCAGTTCAGTATCAAAAAATCTGCAGGGAACACAAACTTCCCTACATGCACCAATACGTCACCAAGAATGCTTGACGATTTTTTTATCGTCCTGTCTGCCAACTGCAACAACATAGATGTCGGTCTAGCTCTACCAATCCCCAAACTCTTGTAGATGGTCAGGGGCATAAGATTAATGATGTCCCCTAAATCACAGAGTGCCTTGGCAAATGCAAAGTTACCTATGGTGCAGGGAATGGTGAAACTCCCTAGATCAGACAACTTTTCCGCAATTGGTCTGGTCACAACGACACTGCAAGTCTGAGTAAGAGTCACTGTGGCCAAGTATTGGAAGTCAAATTTTTGGGACATCAAGTCCTTCATCATTTTGGCATAACCAAGCATCTCCTTCACAGCATCAATCAAAGGAATATTTACCTGTATTTGTTTCAACATCTTCAAGGACTTCTTATACTGTTCATCTTTCTGGTACTTGGCCAGCCTCTATGGGAATGGTACTGGAGGTCTCTTCTTCCTAGTGATTTGGTATTTTTCTTTGTCATGCACTACCTCTATTACCGGTTCCTGGGCTATCTCAGCTTCTTTCTCAGCCTCGATCTGTGTGCTGGGTTCTCCCTGGGCAGACTGCACTGTCACCTTCAGTTTTGTCGAATCATCAATTTCAATGGGCATTGGTACCAGTGTCTCAGCCTGTCTGTTTTCTCGAGCTCTTTCCTGCTCCAAGTCTAAGTCTCTGCCATTGTGTAGACTCACTGCCATCAGCTGCTTTGGACCCTGATCCTTAGGATTTACCTGAGTGTCTGTAGGCAATGTCCCATGAGGACGATTATTCAAAGACATCGAGATCTGGCACATTTGCACTTCAATATTTTTTATAGTTGACTCATGTGCATCTACTCTTTCACTCATTTTCGCAGTAATAACTTGCTGCATCATTGCTTCGAGTCTAGCAAACTCGTCTTCATGTCTCTCACCATGTTGTTGCTGAGGGGGTGATAAGCTTGTTGTTGATTTTGATTATTGTACCCCTGCGGCCTTTGGTAAGGATCCACATTACCGTGAGGTCGCATGGCTTCCATGTTTCCACTGTTGTGTTGCGGCTGAACTGGCCTGTATAGCTGATTTTGCTGGGCCCAATTTTGTGCACCATGTCGTTGACCCCCATAATTCGACACATAATTCATGTTTTCAGGGTAGTGATGATGATCATTTTCAGCATTCCACTGATTACCAAGTGGTTGATTAATGCAAGATGTGCATAAGCCCCTATTGGTTGTATCCACAATATGTACCTGCTGCTTCTGCCCTGACTCCTCCACCTTTTTAGTGAGTATTCTCATCTGTTTCATTAAGGTGGCCATATTTTCAGCAAGAGTGTTTGATGGATCTAAGGCCACTAAGTGAACTACTGGAGTGATGAGTGCATTCCCGGTGGTCCACCCCGAATTCTGTGCCATTTTATCAAGTAGGATCTAGATTTCTTTCCATGATTTGCTCAAGAATGCTCCACCAGCTGAAGCATCAACATTTGCCTTCACACTATCTTCCAGACACATATAAAATCGTTGCCCCAACATCTGCTCTGGAATACCGTGGTGCGGACATATAACCAACATCCCTTTAAATCGTTCCCATGTTTCTTGCAGTGTTTCCGTTGGCTTCTGTCTGAAACTCAAAATCTCATCAATCTGCTGAGCTGTTTTGTTTGGTGGATGGAACTTGTTCACAAACTGCTTGACCAACTCGTAGTGATGGAATTGATGGGAAGTGAGTTTAGCCAAGTCTGGGTTGCTCATGTCACTGAGAATGGAGACAACAATAGCTTTATTGCTTCCTGAGTCATGTTGTTGCCTTTGAGTTTTGCATATAGACAGGAAATTCTTCAAATGTTGCTGGGGATCCTCAATGTACAACCCCGAAAATAGTCCCTTGTTCTACAACAAGTGCATCATGTTGTTCGTGATCTAAGAGATTCAGCCTGTATTTGTGGGACTACTATTACCGGGGCCAAATTCTCCGTCGTGGGTTGTGCCCAGTCATATAAAGGAGCCTCTGGCACAAGAGGCGCCACTACCTGCGCAGTTGGGTCAACCACGTTGTCCCCATTATTGTTCCTGTTGTTTGCCAGATCTGCCATGTCTGGTTCAAGTTGTTCACTTGATTGTTGTTGTTTGCTTTTCCGGTTTGCCCGGTTCAAGGCCTTGAAAACTTTCTCGGGGTCTGCTAAAGCTTTAAACACTTCACCAGTTCTCGATGAGTTTCTAGGCATGCACATGTACAACCAAGTTAGCAAACGTTAAAATTTCAATGTATGGATGAAAATGAAGAAAATTGACTACATTAAGAATTTTTGTATTTCTTCTAACTGTAATTGATAACACCGTTAATTCCCCGGCAACGACACTAAAATTTGATCACGCCCAACTATGCCTTATAAAAAGGACTAAGCGAACATTGAAAATATAATCTAAGTATTTAGTTCAGAGTCGAATCTCACAAGAAATTAACCTATCAATTACTGGTGTCAGACTCACTTGATTCTTCGTAATCAACTTCCCAAAGATTATGAATAGCAATTGTTGATGTTTTTACTAACTAAAACTGAATGAAATTAATTAAACTAAAAGCTATCTAATACTGGGTTGTAAACAAATAAGAGAAGGATCTAAGTTTGTGGTTTCCCCTATTGACGGAATCCTTTCTTGTTATGTTTCCTGCAGTTTTGCCTAATCGTCTCTATCAATCATGAGCACTCTTGTTACCGTAAATCTCTCCCGATTAATTACAATAATTTACTATATGCACTCTCCCGAGTTACGCTAGCTAGCGTTTATTAAAGCTCACTTTAGATTGCACCCAAGTTATCGTTATCCCTAATCTAACCTTTAAACCCTCGGTTATGGATCCCTTATATACTTTGGGAATGGTGTCGTTCAACAACTACCTAAGTATTCACTCTCTCCCGAGTAGATACACACTAACTAGGCACAACTAATTGAGGGCCCTTCAATCAACTACAACAAGAACTTAGTTGAATAAATAGAGATTAAACCAAGCAAACTATATTAATATAACAAGATGTTCATCCTCAACAAGTTCCACCAAAACCTTAGACGAAATAAATTAGCTACTCATAATTGTGCTAAGAATAACAACAGAAGAAGTCATCATAAATGGAAAAAACACAAGGAAGAAAGATGAGATTTGAGATTTGATGCCCAATTGTCCTCCTTGCCTCTTGCCTCTCTTTGCCTAAAATAAGACTTTAAAACCTTGATATCTCTTCTTTTGGGCGATTTGGACCTTATATATGTTAAGTGAAATTGTCCCCAAGCTTCCAATTTTATCCCTGACTAAAAGGCGTGCGGACTGGACTAGCGCGGCCGTGCTAAAGGCAAAGTATTCTGTTTCTGATCGCTGGGCTAGTGCGGTCGCGCTAATGGCCTTTCAATCTGCTTGTTGCACCTGGGCTAGTGTGGTCGCGTTAATGGACGTGCTAGTGACATATCACTCTGCCCTCGCACTTTTTCTTACTTATTTCACCCACTCTTACACCAAGGGGTCTTTCTCGCTTTAATTTAGCTCCAATCACCATCCTAGGTCCTCATAAGCTCAATTTGCTCCTGCAAAACATACAATCCACAATTAGAGCCATTTTAACATCATTCAACCTTCCTAAGATAGTGAATCACAATGAAGTTGGAGTATAAATATACGCTAAACTACGTGAATCTAGCCTATTATCACAACTACACTTTGCTTCTTGCTTCTCCAAGTAAACCAAGTTTCCTCCTACGAGCGTACAATAATCGGATGTTAATCTTATGTCATCTCGAGATCCAGCACAATCCGCATCTGTAGCTTCTATTTGGAGGTGATCATGTTTGGAGAAAAGTAGACCTTCTCCTGTAGCAGACTTCAGATAGTGCAAAATATGAAAGACAACTTGCATGTGAGGATCTCGGGATCATGCATGAACTGACTCACCAGGCTAACTAAATAGGCTATGTCTGGTCTAGTGTGAGAGAGATAAATGAGTCTTCCAACCAGCCTCTGATATCTCTCCTTATCAACTGATTCTCCAACTTCGCTTTGTAACTTGTGATTGCTTTCAATTGGCGATTATGCGGGTTTGCAACCTTCCATACCGGTTTCTTTCAAAAGATCCATAATATACTTCCTTTGAGAAATAAAGATTCCTCTTTTGGATCTAGCAACCTCAATTCCCAAGAAGTACTGCAATTTTCCTAGATCTTTGATCTCAAATTCATGTGCCAACAACTTCTTCAATCGAGACATCTCCTCTTTGTTATCTCCTGTCATTACTATGTCATCAACATAAACTATGAGAAGAGTGAGCTTACCCATTTGATGTCTTAAGAAGAGGGTGTGATCAACATTGCTTTGTTGGTAATCGAAGGAGATCCTTGCTTTGTTGAATCTGTCAAACCAAGCTCTGGGGGATTGCTTCAGTTTGTACAAGATTTTCTTCAATCTGCATACCTTTCCTTGACTCTGTGCAATATCAAATCTAGGAGGAATATCCATATACACCTCTTCTTCTAAGTCTCCATGAAGAAATGCATTCTTTACCTTGTTGAACCTTTGAGCTTTGGATCATTAGTGCTTGTACTTCCTTGTGGTCTTTCATTTCCAGTCAATTGTGTCTTTGGTTCTCCGTTGAGGTTCAATTTCTTAACCCCCAGGGTTCGATTTCATTCCCAATGGTGAAAGAGCCGGAAATAAGCCGCTACTAGTGTTGAAATTCTTTGTCCTCCATTTTCTAGAGTTTCATCTATTGCCCTAGAACTTACGGAGTTCCCTACCGTAACAATTGGTTGCTTCTTTGGTCGACCTCGCCCTCAGCCCATGGCTACCACCGTCGGCGTATGTTATCTTAACGAGCGTCGAGAGCCCTAAGCTAGAAAGGAGTATATTCAAAAAAACACCTTTGGAACCTTGGCAAAAAAAAAACTCCAATATTAACAAAAGTATTTTGAAATTGTTATGAAATAATAAAATAAGAAGAAAAGTATTGCAGATAAAAGTAGGGTGAGAGAATTCTTATTGATTTTGGGATCAATTACAATAAAGTAGAACCCCTCTATTTATAGGGGAAAAGTGACTTAGCCACCGAGTAACAACCCTAAAATCTCTCTAAAATATAGACATTCATCATAAATAAAATACTATTTATAACACTCCCCTTGAATGTCTATTCAACAGATAATGAGCCTCGTTAAAACCTTAACTAAAATAAAACCCAACGGGAAAAAAATTCTAGAGAAGGAAAAAGAGTACACATATCTAACAATACGCATTTCGGTTGCCTTTTTAAAAACCTTGCAAGAAAAATCCAGTGGAACAGAACATTGTAAGGAAAAAAGAGTATAAAACTCCCCCTGATGAGAGCATCAATTCACATCTTTGAGCCTTCACATCTCGCTCGTGTGCACCATCGTCAAAAGATCATTGGTAGAGATTTGATAAACAAATTAACCATATTAACTTGAACAAATTTGTTTCACCTTGAAATTACCAGTCATGATATATATGAAATGTCTCTATATAATGTCATGGAATATCCTTTTCAATATCTCCATAGAGGTATTTTAGCTATCACATTATCATGCATATAGTTATGAAAAGATACATATGTGCACAAATTACACTTAGGATGTAGTACTTCATGACCAAGAATTTTATATGCTTTAAGCAATATCTTTCACGGATTGTCATATAAGTTAAGTCATATAAGCTGTATAAATAGACTTTAGATTTGCATCAAGTTTTCATATCAAGATAGACATATAAGATACATGAAAGTGATTGCACACACCATTGACTTTATACTTTCGAGTGTTTGAACTACATGTCCAAAACTACATGTATTTCATATGAAACCAATTTTATTCGAATTGTGTCTCTTCCATTTGGCCAATATTTCTGTTTGTATTTGACAGACTTAAGATCCTCATCTATACTTAGTGATATGATAGATATCATCGATGAACATGTTATATCAGTTCCAATATTGTTTTTCATAACATAGATATCTCTTCATTCATATTTTCAGGTACCCGGACCTCTCCTGAGATTTTATGAAATGTTATGTCATGTGATCTTCTAGATCACTTGCCTCCTTATTATGATCATTTTGATCATTTTCTCATCTTCTTTATCAAGAATTTTATTTGAAACCGATTTTTCTATATGCTTTAAGCGTACCATAGACTTTGTCCTTCTAGAATTTATTCTAATAGGAGCATTTTCAGTGAGAATATAGTTGCTTTATTTGGGTAAGCAAATGCATCTGGATTCTTTGTAATATATTGCAAATGAATATCTTTTTATGAACATCAAGTTCATATTATCTTATTCGAGGATCTAGATGAAAAAGATAATTCGTTCCACGTAACTTTTTCTCAACTGTTTATTATGTCTCCCCCTCGTGTTAAAAAAACTAACTTGTTTCCTCAACTTTGAGAATCCATATTTGTGCGTAATGGTGTTAATCAAAATATACACTGCACATCAATAATAATAAGATGAAATTATTTGGTTCCTGACCTTGAATCACTTATGAGGGGAAAATGTAATATACTTTCCTATATAACGTATATCAAATTGATATAGATAACATTGTTCGCATAAGCAATAGTTTAGCTAGTAAGTGGAGGCATTCAATAAATCATTTTGCTAAACCAGATGTGATGTAAAACAATTATCAAGATGAAATATCTTGAATAAAAAATCTGATAATTATGCTCTAAATTAAATTATTGAGCAAGTTACCTCACAAACACCAGGTTGCAGGTTAATAATAATTGCACATGTAACCATCTCATAGATGCATCTTATGTGGTATGCATGGCAGGTGAATGAGCTCATATTCACCTTTGATATTTCCAACATTCATGGGATTCAATCTCAATTTAGTTGGTATATTAATTAATGAGAACAAACAACACAAGAGAATTCGTAAAGAACTTTCTAGTTCTTTAATACTTACCCATGTGAATTCTCTTTTATTTTTGCACATAATACCTTAATTGACATGGCTAAACCAATTAAGCTAATTGAATAAATAATCAATATTGATAACCTCAGGTTTACACCATGACGTGTGCAATTATCAATGAATTCCAAGTTTATTATGACATGAGTTTTATATCAATAAACATTCCGTTTACTATGTCATGTAATTTCACTATATTTTTTATTTGTGTTATACAAATTGGAGAATAAATCGGGTAACTTGTCACATACATATTACACCACCAAAAGTTGTAGTAATAGAAGATATTAAATCTTTTCTTTATTTATAGTCTCAATATAACCAACCGCTTTCGCGAATACTTTAGAAACTCAATAAGTTTCTTTGAGCTTACTACAACACATATCTTATTGAAAGCAATTGTATTCCTCCAAAATAGTAATAATTGGCTTTTGTAGAGCTATCAATTAATTTTGTACTACCATATATTCATCAATATCCATATGGTGAATATCTTTTTCAAGGAGAAAGTTATACCACTATAGCCATGTCAAAATCTTTATAGACAAGATATGTTGTTTCTATTACTTTTGCCATGTAATAATCACATTGTCATAATATTTTGGCATAATCACAATAGGTACGTGATCAATGACCATTCATTCCATTATAATAAAATTATTTTCTTATATCATCTCAAACCTCCTTCTAAAGGTGAGTCTGGTATATTCCCTACCACTAGCACGTTCATATTCTTCCAAGAATGAATATTTATTCATAACTCAGATATTGCCACATTCACAATATAAATGGATCATAATCATCTATATGTGCTTTACAAAATCTCATGTCAAATCGATGACAAATATTACTTTCACAAAGTGAAGGATTATTTTGAGAATCCTTATTATTCTCATTATCACAATAATGACGATTATAATTTTGTCTATTACTACGTGCACATCCATTGATATGTTCACAATAATAATTTTGTCTTCTTTCAGACTTAACACATATTGCTATCACGTTCTCTTAAAGGGAATGAGAATAAAGTAAATTTAATAGTACTAATTTCCACTTCTACAACTAGTACAAAAAACTTAGTGGGGTTATAAAAGAAATAGCACTACGTATAAACTAGAAGTAGAAACATTGCCACATCATCATCATCCAAACATTTGGCGCTTGCTTTTCTATTTGCACTACAGCCTCTTCTTCTCCTCCAACTCATAATATCCTCTACCCAAAAGTGTAGCAGCCATGGGAGGTGGAGGAACCATATTTTGTTCTCAGAGTTTTAGTTTTGTAGTTTGTAATTACACTCAAAAAATTCATGCCCAAAATAATCGAGCTTTGGCATTGAAATCAGTACTTGTACACAAATTGACCAATTTTACTAATGAAGATTCAATTTTGAGAAAACCCCAGAATCATCCTGTTCTTCGACTTAAGGTTGTTACTAAAGCCGCTGATTCTTCTCAGCCATCTTCCTCTGCTATTACTTCCTCCGACAAATCTATTGTCCCCGATGAAGAGTTTTCACTTGCCAAGGTACCTTCCTTTTCTTTGAATTTAACTTTTATGAAAAAACTTTTTACATGATCAACCTACTTTAACCTGTTGTTATTTTTTAGTTTACTAATTTGTTATCTTTTAATTAGGTAATTTGATAGTGTTAAAATTACTGTTAGTTAAATGAAGTTAATTTAATTTAATTGTTTTCGTAAAAGGCCTAATGTAGCAAATTGATTATTGAAGATTGGAAAAATGACACTGTATAGCCCTCGTAAAAATAATAGCCGAAAAATGTATAAAATTTGTTTTGTACTTTATATACAAAAATTATACAATTTTTCGGCTATCGGATGTAAATAGTTTTTGGTGTGGACTAAAAGTGATAATACCCCTTGAAGTTTCACATAGCGGACCCATCTAGTTTGTGATCAAAACATGGTTATTGATATTGTAATATATTTCTTTTCAGACAAATTTAGCCCACCTAGTTAACCGGAGACCGAATTTAAATGGGAAAACAACATTGTATAGCCGTTCTCGAAATAATAGCCTAAGAAATGTATATTTTTTTGTTTGTATATACATACATTATGTATGTTATATACTAATTTATTTTAAAGTTTGACTTTTGAGCTTGGTATGATATTGATATACTTGAATTGTCGTTTCTTCAATTCCTTTACCTACATTACTATTGTTATGTTTATTTTTACATCAATGTAAATTATCTTCTATTTTTCATGATGTGTTTCTCTCTACTATAATGCACAATTTTGTTCTAGTTTTTGACTTAAAGCCTATCTGAACTTGGACATCTGTTTTCTTTTCGCCATTGATGTCATTAAGAAAGATTGCATATCATTGTATGGTCAAATTTTTTTGGGTTTTAAGATATTGGATTATCCTTTGATGTAGTGAGAAACTCCATTCTGACTAAAATGGACATACCACCGAAATATGCTTATAGGCTATTAATGTCTCCTGCTTCCCTTGAATCTACTGGTGCTGAAGAAAGTATCGATGATGTTCTGTGGCTGCTGTAATTTGCAGGTTTCTTTTGGTGTTATTGGACTTGGCCTTGGTGTTTCACTTCTCTCGTGAGTATAATTAATTGATCTTCCGTTGTAATAGTTACTTCCTGGTTGTCTAAATTGACAAAGAGACACCTCTGTGTAATTCAAGTAATCTGTACTGTTCTAAGTTTTTGCGTCCAAAATCTTTAACATTCACCGACAACTCTTTTAAAAAGTAGGTTGCATATGTGTGCATATCACTTGGTAATAGCAATGAACGAGAGTCATATTCTTTCTCTTCTTGTAGATGTATGAAAGTAGAAATTTTAGCAATCAATATTTTAAAATGACAAACACATGTAAGAAGTATGTGTTATACTTGTTGGTGTCATGTTGTTGAGTTTACTTTGTTCCTCACTTTCTTTTGATATTTTTAATTAAAAAATATTGTCTCTAATTTGATTAGATCATTAGAAAAGGGACGATAGTCTCAAAATCAATTTGGAGGATAACTATTAAGTAGTTCAGAATTAGATTAAACAAAAGTATTTATTCTAGTATCCTCTTTTTGCTGTTTCCTTAAATCAAGAGCTCTACTTTTATACATACATATCTAGGCTTAGATTCTTTGTCGAGGTGGATGATTTTGTGCTAGCCAGAGTAGTCAAAAGCGAAAAGTGCAAAAGAAACGCCACAGTCGTTTGGAGCTTCAAGCGCAAAGTGCAATTAAAGCGTGGGCTTTAGAAGAAAGGTGCCAATAAAGAAAAAACAGAAAATAGAAATGTAATGCAAGAAAATATAACTATAAACACAAATAATAATTACTTGGACCAAAAAACAAAAATGAAAAATCTATAAGCTAATATATATGTTGTTGTGCCCTTAAAGACAGAACCCATCGGTGAAGGTGCAAATGCCTTAGCACCTTGATGCCTAAAGTAATGCACCAATTAAGCAAGGCGAAGCGCAAAGCTTGGGCTTCACCGAGCTTCAGGGCTTAAGTGCGCTTTAAGCGAGCCTTTAACAACACACCTCCTCTTAATGCTATTATTGAGCTCTGTAATGTATGAAAGACCGATTAGACTATATATTTAGTTGGTCCAACTGATAAAATAATCAGATTGAAGCATAGATCACTTGATTTTTTTACCTTCATTGTTACCATGTCACATTTGAGTCGACCTACTTTTTATTCTAGAGAGTTAAAGAAGTTGTTTTCTTTCTCCTGAAAATAAAAAAAAAATTCAGTCCAATTCATACAAACTAACGGTGATACTACTTCTATATAACTTCAAGTTGGAGTGACATCTTTCAACCAACTCCTCTACTCTTTTATTCTCCAAACTGTTATTCTGAACACTTTGCTACAAAATTTAATATGATAAGTAGTATAAATTAAGATTTGAGTTTCTTCAGTTCCCCACACTCCTTCCAATTTTTTTTTTCTTTTTTTCTCTTCTTTTGGATTGCCATAGCAAAGAAAAGAGATTATTGAAGGTCACCATTCCTCTCATGCTTTCTCACTTTAGAGTTTAGACACAATAAAGTTGGCATTAAGGTTACCTTGACTCTTCTATTGTTTCATTATACTCTACAGGTATGGATTTGGAGCATATTTTAACATCCTTCCTGGTTCCGAGTGGTCAGCATTGATGTTGACATATGGTTTCCCACTTACTATAATTGGCATGGCTCTTAAGGTTATCTAGTTCTCCTTTTCTCGACTTGTTTGCTTGTATGGAGTTATAAGGCCTAGGCTTTTAATATTGAACAATTGTGTTCGAAGTCTATGATCTATCAACGGTATCTTTAGTTGGTCACCTTGATGATTCTGGTGTAGAAATCTGTTTCGTATGGAAAACTTACTCTCCTTTACTTTTCAGTATGCAGAGCTCAAACCTGTGCCATGCATAACGTACTCAGATGCTCAACTACTGAGGGAAAAATGTGCTACTCCAATCCTTAAGCAGGTAATGTTCTTTTGTTGACTACAGGAAAGCCCTTTTGCTACTTGATGCTTTTCTTAAAGCATGTTAATCCATACCAAGAAGCTCCAGTCTTCTTTGGGAAGTCGTGTAATTTTAGTATGGTTAATTGGCCAAAAAGTTTGTGATACTCAGAAGTCAAAGATAATAGTCTCTTTTCAAGTTGAGCATCCTCCTTTCCTTTTTCAACAGCCCGACAATAGTGGTTAGTATTGTACAAAATACACAATTTATCGAACCTTAGGCTACACAATTATTATAGGGAGTCCATCTTTGCTCCTCTTAATAAAAAAAAATTCTCTCTTCTATTCCCAGAAGACCAATGTAACTGTGGTCCTTAATGTTCCCTGAAATAACACTGAATGATATATATGTGCTATTCTTATCATAATAAGCATGGACCACAAACTTGGAGATTCATATTGAGATACACTTAGTAACTTGTCGCATATCACTGGGTCAAGTCATGTTTTTGCAATTCGTCATAGGATTCTTCTACTGTGACAAAAATGAGGCAAAATGCCAATGTTTGATATTGGTGATTTGCTACTAATACTTCTTTTGACTGTACTCCCGGATTTCATTTCATTTATTTCATATTCAGTATGGATATATTCTCAGTTACCGACTAACTAATAATAGGGTTTTCTTTCTGTAAGGTCAGGAGCGATGTTATAAGATACCGTTATGGGGATGAGCAGCATTTGGATGAGGCATTGAAACGTATTTTCCAATTTGGACTGGTAAGTTCCCTTAATTTTGTGTTTTACAAACTGATTTTTTCTAATATTCAGATTAAGTTGCAGATTTTCTTAGAATGGAAATTTAACTTGAGGACTATTAGAAATTTTCCAGAGAGGCTGTCAGTGTCATAGCTGTGTATCTCATAAAAAAATGAAGTATCCAAAAAAAAAAAAAAAGAGAGAAATATAAAACGGAGCATGAAAGGATGAAGAGATTAAATGACAAGCAAACACTACCGATTTTCTGGTGAAAATATTAAAAAATATATATGATAGGTCCCTTTCTAATTACTTTTGAGTCTTTGGATGATGGGGGCTTTATAACTCAAAGGAAAAAAATACTCCTAGCAAATGGGAGTCTTACGTTGATGTTTCATCTCCGCCTCAGAACTTATCAATCTCACATGTGCTTCTCCTACAGGGGAAAATTATGCCTACACCAAGAAAATGTTGAAGATATAAATATTTGTGTTTGCATTCTCATAGCTATTTACATGACTGAATTATTTTCATCATGCCATACAGCTTGAGCGCTGAACTTTCTCATGGGTATTTTATATTTAGCAAGAATAGATACCCTGTTCTTTATGTATATGTTTTAATCTCTAAGAATCTGCCAAATCCAGAAACTTTGTATGCAGACAACGTTCTTTCTCCTTTTGAAAGATTCTTTAGAAACTTTTTACCACATTGTGAAGGTGATTGATTTGGGTCTCTAAGAAGCCTTGTAGAAATTTTATGCTTAAATAGTTAGCAGGCAGATACACTCCTGCAAGTTCATCAATTGATGGAATTTAGAGAAAAGAAGTTATCTCAATACCAGTTGCAATGATGGCATCTTCCTATCGTAATCAATTTTTCAGGAATATTATTAGTATGGTTTAACCATCGACTCAAAGCCTGTAAAAGAGTAAATTATGTATCTGGTTACTCAAGTTTGAAAAATCATCAAGTGCATCCTCAAACTTCACTCCGTGAACTTTTTCCTTCTTTTTTTTGGCTTATGCATGAGCTTGTCTTCCGTCTACTTTTACCTTCTAGCAGCTTCATATCTGATATCACCTTCACAGATCACTGATTTATGCCCCATCTCTGACAGCGATGTACGTTTTAAGTGGAATAGACACAAAATCTTTGGGAACTAGATGTGTTACAAACTGTCTAAACTAATTCTACTACTGGAAGAGATGAGCAGGTGCTTAGCTCTACCATGGTTTAGCTCTCTTCCCCCTTTTCTTCTGCACATTTCATCACATGAGAATTTGGCTCCTTTTGCCACTTGCACATCCAAATTACAGGGGCAGAACTAGTATACAAATTACGGGTTCGGTCAAATTCAGTACAAGTTATTTGTCTTAAGAATTTTATTGAATATGTACAAATTGTTAATCTAGAACCGAATAACTTAAAAGAACTAGAATCCTGAATTCATGATTTTCGGATCCTAACACCACCTCTGCTAATTGTAGGATCTTTGTAGGTCTTAGACATCCAAATGTTTCTCTTGATAGAATTTTCTGACTACTACTGTTTTCTTTTTTTCATTGCAGGGTGGAGGAATACCACGAAGAAGTGCTCCCGTCTTACAAATGATTCGAGAAGAAGTATGCTCCTTCAACTTGATTATGTTTCTAAATTTGCTTCCTCTTATGAAATGATATGCTGAGTAGTTCCTTTATCTATGTTGCTTACTTTCTGTTTTTTCTTTTTAACATTGCTTTTGCCACCTATTAGACTATCTATATTTTCTAGATTTTATGAGTCTCGCCTCCCTAAAATATGAACTCTCAATTGAACCCCCAACCTTGAACTCTGTTTGGACCAAGGGCCAACTAGCACGGTTTGAAACTACTAAATACCAAGCCTTTAGTCTGTCTGGCGATATGGAAGGAATATAGGGCGCGAGCGTTGAAACCCCATGCTTTGAGAGTTCCTCTCTGCTAGCACTTGCTACCCAGGAAACACTTCATGAGTACCTGGGGTTACCACTAGGCCAAAGCCCCGAGGGCTCAGTTGCTATTTGGCTTTCGCTAAAAATGTTTGTGGATTTTGATCACTGTCCTGAGGAGCCATCACATAACGAAACTTAAGTCCATCATGTCGCTTGCAAATGGCCTTATGATTATCGAGTATGCTCGTTTTCCTTTAAATTTTAACTTCAGCAGTTAATCTTATCTGGTATTTCCTCTGATTCAGGTGACTGAGGATGGTAAATACTGTCTAGTGCTAGTCTTTGAGGCAAAAGCTCTGCAGTTGTCGGATCTTGAAAAACGACAGGTGACATAATAATACTTTAAATACCTCCATCTCATCCATATGGTTCTAAAACTTACATTCTAATCTGCTTAAATCTTGGTAGGCAAAATTCGCATCCTTCTTTGGACCAGGAATATCAGCTGAAATCGGTTAGTTCTGAAGCTTCACTTTTTTGTTGAATTTGTAAGCTATTTACTCGGACTCTCCGAAAATGTGTCCGGATACGTGTCAGATCCTCCAAAAATAGTGCATTTTTGAAGGATTCGACACGGGTGCAGCTACATTTTGGAGAGTCCGGGCAACATAGCTCGTAAGACTTCCGAATCGGACTTGTTTGCACTAACTTCTCATAACTTTGTTCCTGCAGCAAAGGGAGAGAAAGATGCACTATATGAAGTACGGCTAATTTCCAACACAACATTGTAGATTGGTGAGAAATTTTGTAACTGTGGTGGGTATAGTCTGTTGTTATATAATTTATTCTGCCACACATAAATATATTTTGATATTTCTTCAAAATTGCAGTGTACATTGTTGAACCCATAGGAATATATAGAATGATGAAAATTTAAAACCGCACATGGTGCCACATAGCATGAGACCTGTTTTTATTTACCTGTGCAGATCTGTAACTTTTTTAAGAGGTGGTTGATATAATATACGGAGTATAAAAAATTGCTGGCAGAAATTTCAGCTATAAGTTGCAATTTCATTTGGAAGTTGGAACAATTAAGTTGGCCAGCAAAGTTTGGCACGCAAAAGATGTCATGTAAGGCATGGGTATGTAAAAACTAAAGGTGCTGGACCGAGCTGATGGTGGAAAAAATCAACCCGTCCAGTTATCATAGCGACTGGGGTACTGGGCTGTTAGTGGGCTGGGATTTTCCGGGTTCTATTAGGTCATCTAGGTTCGGGCCTATCCGGTTCAAACCATGGCTAGACTAATTTTTATGGGAAACTATTAGCTATGTCTCTTTATAAGTAGTTTATTACAAAAATTGGCCAATTCATAAGATATTACTAATATTAGCCAATTAGTTATTTGTAGCAAAAAAAAAAAAGATCAAATTATCGCTTTGTTCAGCACTGACCTTCTCTAGACCGGTCAAATCAGATCCCTTTGTAGAAGTTAAGTTTCAAAGCGATAATAATCTCCAAATATGTTGTTTCCTATTTGATTCAGGCAACTCCCGTCCCATGTTGTCTTCCTCCATATGTAAAAAAAGAATAAACAAAATCAACTAAATTTCGGGATACTTCATGAAGTGTTTCTTTCGGAGTTAAACTTTCGTTTGTCCATATTTCGAGGATCTCGAGATGCTAATCCACAAAAAACGATACGAGAAATTTGTATCATATACGGAACGAGGGCTGAGGTGGTTTGAATTGAAAATTTGAAGTAGAAGATGAACATGAAAAAAATGATGTGTGTATCACACTGTGTATCATTTGTGTATCACATATGTATTATATTTGTATCAAATGTGTATCACATGTATACCTGTGTGTGAGATACATGTTTGATACATGTGTCGCATAAGAATTTTTTGAACTCGATTTTAACTATGAATTTTGATATCAAATCAGTCCAAATCACCTCTAATCTTCCTCAAATTATGTATATTGTCTCATCTATATGTTTTCAATGAATTTTAACCATGCCCATTGAAAAACATCCGTTTTTGCTTAGATTTTTGGAATCTTGTATATATTATTTTTGTATTTCATCACTTTATTTGCTACCTCATCCATGAAATTTTCTTTCCATCTTGCATCTAATATTGCTAATCACGCTTAAACATATGGAAGGAGATCTTTGCATGTGATTCTTGAAGAGAAAGAAATGATAAGTATATGGTTAATGGCTAGAGGTTGGTAAGTGGGACTTATTTGGGACATTTCTATAAGATTTCCTTTTTATTTATTTTATTTTAGACCGGCTCCGTCCGATATCAGCCCCCTATACAACCCGTCCCACCACACTACCTATCGGGCTGGATTGGACCGGATTTTTCCGGGTTAAACCTGGTCATTAACGGGGCATTTGCGCCCATACCCGCTTTTTGGGTCACGTTTTAACTTATACCCGCTTTGCAAAAAAAATTACTAGTGTACCCACTTTTCGCATAAACTTCAGGCATACGGGCCTGAAGTAGCAAAGACAATCACACAAAACTTCAGCATTCTAGGCTTTTTCAAAACTTCAGCAGAAGTGCTGAAGTTATTTAGTTCATTTGTAAAAACTTCAGCACTAAATAAGCTGAAGTTTTTGTCCTGGATTAATTAGTTTTGTCATAAAGCTTTTTCAATAACTTCAACAGGAGATGCCTGAAGTTATTTAGTTCATTTGTAAAAACTTCAGCACTAATTAAGTTGAAGTTTTGCACAGGTATCAGGAAGGCGGCGCCTGAAGTTGTAAAAATTAGGGTATAGGTTAAGTAATTTTAAAAATATGGGTATAGGTTAAATGGGGGCGACCAAATAGGGCGCCCCGCGCAATTTTTACGTCATTAATAAGTCTGCCCGGCCCCATAGTGAAAACTGATGGTCGGACGTTACAACGAGAAGGTAGCATTTTGAAATGAAACTCAAATCAGTTCAGTTACCATAAATGTATGCAAGGTGAGCTTTTCCAGTACATTTAGGAGTGAACAGGTATTCCTTCAAAAACGTTTTCTAAACTCTTCTTGTCACAGACAAGTCGTACGAAGACCATTTCATAAGAGAAGCTGCCATTCCATTCAAGGAATTGCATCCAAATGAAAATGAAAATGAAAAAAATAAAAGGCAAATACAATTCAGAATTTTTAACATCTGATTAAAAATTGTTAATAGACCGATATGCAATGCCCTGGGGTTCAAGAAAGGTAGCGCAGTCGAGGAAATTGATTTTGGAACTAATGAATTATTGAATGACTTGAAAATACAAAGCTCAACAGTCAACAACATATGCAATTGAAATTAGAAATACAAGCCAATACATCAATGGCATGCCTATATTTCTCATCGTACTAAAACATGTTTTTATATCAAACCATTTCAGCAGTGATACGAAGAATCATCGAAATATCCATATCCAGTCTAGCTTTCGCACAGTAGTCCTATATTAAAATCAAACAAAATAAAGAGTAAAAGACTATGATGCTATGTCGTTACTGCTCTCCGTCGCCTGACTCGCGTTTTGAAGCTTCCTTGATCTCATCCCCGGCATCATCCTGGAATCACATCATTTATCAACAGAAAAACCATTGCATAGTCAGACGCAATGGTCAAAGCAATAACAAACAGTCAATTTGACTAATTTTTAAGCTAAATTGGACTAGTTCAAGTCAGTTTTAAAATTAAAATTTAGATATCAAAAACTATACAAAAAGTAGTATAAGTTGCAATTCTTCTCATGTCAATATGATTTAAAAAAATATTAAAATGTTGCTTCACACAAGTTGAATCTCGAAAAGCGAAATGTGTCACATAAAATTGAAATGGAGGGAGTGGCATTTAGCAATCAAGCTAGCCATTTCCTGGATGTACATGTACAAAGGTCATGCACTTCCCAAAAACTTTAGCTCGCGTGCATAGTAGTGTTTGTGGGTGGGCATCTGCTTTGGTGGTGTGTATTTCTGTGTGTGTGAGTGTGTGTGTGTGAGTGTGAAAGAGAGAGCGAGAGAGAGAGAGACCGTGGTATCAGAAGTCCAAAGTGTAAGATTGTCTCGGAGAAGCTGCATAATCAATGTACTGTCCTTGTAAGATTCCTCACCCAGTGTATCCAGCTCGGCAATGGCATCATCAAAGGCCTGAAAAGAAACATCACTGTTTATAAATGTTTCTACACATTGATAGGAGCATCGTCTTGCTTTTATTTTTCTTTTGTTTTAGTATTGCTTTGGAGGCTCCGAAACTACATACTACTACCAGCTACAAAGGGCAGTAGGGGAGAAAACTCCCCCAAGAAAGTACAGAACCAGACCTGTATTTCAAACTCTGGAATACAAAATGCAACGACTATCACTCATAAGCTTGAGATGTAGAGCACATGGAACAAACAGAAGAGTTAAGACATATATAAGCGAACATGATACTACAATTACCATCACTTTCACCAGCTGAATAGCTCACAAAGTGAAATACTAATTACATCTTCAAGAGTTTATCTTCACTCAACTTGTCAAACCATTTGTCTCAAAAAAATGCTGTTATAATCTGCTCCAGCTTTAATTATTTGTTATAAAAAAACACAAAGAAGGTCGAAAACTAGAACAACTTACACCAAAGTTCATAAAGTTATACAACAAGCATATAAAATATTCAACCATGCCAAATTAACTGCACATTTCTTTTATCTGCTGTCTGGAATGGTAAAGTCATCCTTTCCCCAATGCCAGCCAGGTTATAGTTATCATCCTTCTGTGATCCTCTTATCTCTTCTTATGCTAGTGCCATCACATCCCTTCCCCCATTAAATCTTGGCCAAGGCTTATAACTTTAAGAGACAACTATATTGTGGAAAAGAACAATCAAATCCCATCCTATTTGACTCTAACAACAAACCACAAATTAAAACTATATATCTCTTTAAACATTCATATGTTTGGATATCTATACAAGCTAGATTCATCCATAAAGAACTGCATTAAGCTGACCCATAAGGCATCTTCAAACAAAACTTGTAAGTCTAGGATGGCTTTAAGCTCACGGTCTTTGGACAATCCTATTCCATTCAGTCGTTCACTCTTCCTCAGCAGGAATGTGGGGAATCGCAGAATGGCGTCTATGAGCCTTAATATGTATCTACTCAAAATATTATATGAAACATTATAACCGCGATGCGATACGTACATCGCCTAATATCTAAAGATGTCAATTTCCTTTATCCTACAATTATATAAATAGCAAGAAGATGCTCGTTTGTAGTCCTCCTTTCGTATTATCAATGTGTATAAGACTGGAGTTTGAACTGTCTTTTTCTTTGTAAACTCGCACTGGACAATAGGATTTATTCTTTGGGTTCCCGAAAGCCAACTGTGAACTAAATCGTGGATTCTCATGCATAAGCAAAAAAGTATTCAGATATGTCAATGTGATTCTTACCTACATGCTAAATAAAGAAAAGCAATCTCATTCTACAAACTAGCCCATGCGATTTCTTGTCTCGTCAATCTTTGTCACATTAATATTTTGTGGCCCACATATAGTGAGGTTTAAAATCGATATACACTCTCCAAACCTCTGGAGTTGCAAGCTTGCAGCTATGTTTTCTCTTTCCATCCTTATTTTTGAATACTAAGTATTATGAATAAAACTATCTTTCATGGAGTGGAATAGGCAAGTAAAGTCAACAAGAAAATATATCAAAAGCTAAAGTTAATTCCTTATTCCCACATGCAATTTAAAATTAGTACGAATATCTGACTGTTTCATAGCCTAAGCACAATTGACCAATCAAACATAAGAAGATAATCCAAGTTAAATGAATCAACAGAAGATGAGAAAAGTACCTGCTTTGCAAGGTTACAAGCACGATCCGACGAGTTGAGAATTTCATAGTAGAACACTGAAAAGTTGAGGGCAAGTCCCAGCCTGATTGGGTGAGTAGGAGCCAGTTCAGCCAACGCAATATCCTAGACCATAAGACATAAAACTTAAATCATTGCTATATGCATTAAACAGGTGAGGAAATGAAGAGCTAACTATGGATCACCTACCTGAGCAGACTTGTAGGCTAATAAAGTGTTCTCTGCGGCTTCTTTCCTTTCTGCCCCCGTCTTAAACTCAGCCAAGTACCTATGATAATCACCTTTCATCTTCAAGTAAAAGACTTTGGACTCGGCTGTTGAGGCAACTGGTATTAAATGGGACTCGAGGAGGTTCAAAATCCCATCACATATCTTGCTGAGTTCAGCCTCAATTTTGCCTCTGTATTCTTTAATGCTGCTAACATGGTCTTCATTTCCACGGCTCTCTTCCTTCTGCTCAATTGATGAGATTATCCTCCATGAAGCCCTTCTTGCACCAATCACATTCTTGTAAGCCACAGAAAGAAGATTCCTTTCCTCCACGGTCAGTTCTTCAACATCTACCGTCTTTGCAACCTTCTCCATAAACTCAACCATTTCTTCATACCGCTCAGCCTGCTCAGCCAGCTTGGCCATGTACACATTTTCTTCACGTGTTGACTCAGCCATGTTTGTAGTCTAGTTATCTGATGCAACAAAAAATCCAGGTAACTAAAATTGACAAATGGCAGAAAATATTGCTACTACACATAGCTGGACTCACTTTGTGGGACTAAATAATGGCAATCCTCCTTTATTCCTTGAAATGCTGGTATTGGGACTCTATGCCCATGCAAATTTTTGGGACACAAAAGAGCTATAGAGTCGCGGATACTAGATTTATGGAACTCTCAAACACCATGCATCTAGGAGTTACAGATGGAATTCATGCTTTTCTAGTATTTTACTAAATAAAGTGATAAATTATATATCATTTATGTGGCTGTTTGCGGTCCATAAGTATTTTCATCGTGGCACTCACAGCAAATAGTGACATAAACCCTGATGGGAAACTTGTCCATTTGCTTGCTGAAACTCAAATTAGCATCAATATTCTCAAAATTTTCCGTCTCCCCAAATGAAATATGTACTAACTCAGTCCCAAAACAATTTACTATTTAGTCAAGCAATTTTTTCTTTAAACACTACTTTTTCAGACATTCTAAAGGTGTTTAACTACAAAGTTGTGATTTATTATTCGTTGTAGTTTTTTTAAAAATAGAAAAAGGCAGTCTGGTTCCCGCTATGCGTGGGGTCCGAGGAAGGGCCGAACCACAAGGGTCTATTGTATGCAGCTTTACCCTGCATTTCTACAAGAGGCTATTTCTACTGCTCGAACCCGTTACCTCCTGGTCACATGGAAGCAACCTTACCAGTTACGTCAAGGCTTTCTTTTAAAAATAAAAAATCGAATTCAATACCAAGTACTATAAATGTGTTTTCCTCCATAATCCTTTTCTAGACTTACAATGCTTACCTACACCAGGTATTTACACCAAACAAAGCAATTTAAGCTTAGCAATTAAAAACCAAAGTGATATTTAAGTGATAAATGTGTGTATTCGGATTGGCCTAAACACCTAAGTTTTTAGTGATTACTACTTTGAAAAAAAAGAAAAGACTAGCAATACAAACAATCAAAAGTTACAAACTGGCTTGAAAAAGAATCCAAACTTGGCCTAAAATCTGAACGAGTGAGTAACATTTTTTAAATATAGGAACTGAAATATGGATTGAACAAGTACCTGATTGATGTATAGCTAATGGTCCTCTGATTGTGGAGGAACAAGAAATAAATTGGGGCTATTTATAGCAAGAGAGGCGTACTTTTGAAAATTTACATATTTCACGGGTTGACCCTGACCCGTCAAAAGAATACTCGAAAAGGGCTCTGTATTCGCTGTGGCTGCTGGTTGGAGTCGCGCTGGCTTTCACGGTTTTCATTTGGGAAAAGCTCTCAATTGTCCTAAACTGCGCACCATTTTAAAATCGTTTTTGTTTTTGATAATTTTTTATTACAAGTCTAAATAATTTAATTTTTTTTAATATTATTGTTGTGGATAATTTATGTCCTTTCTCTTTTCTTCTTCCCAGAACTATAATTAGAAAATATTTGTTTAGTTTGCAACAAATACGCGAGATTATTTGTAATTTGCAATATATGTAAGCATTATAATATCAAAGTCAAGAATTATTTTAACATTGTTATTGCTAATACATGTAATATTATTCGCATTTTTTGTAATATAAAACAATACATAATATCTCATTTATTAGAAATTTTATATTAGAAAACCAAACATTGTAATCACAAATGTTGATGATGCAACGTAATATATTAATATAGAGTTTTATGTTGGGATTAATTTTTTTATTCTTATACATGACCAAACCAAACCCACCCTAATTGTCTAAATATGGTACAATAAACAATTCTGCAATCAAGAGCAATAATTCAAACTCGAGTCGCTTTCCCTTTTTTTTCATCTTTCCTTTTTTTCCTTTTTATTTTACTTTTGAAGCTGCTTTTTCTTATTTCTATCATTTTATGATCATTTTTTTGGTCGGATGTACCCGATGGGACTTTGATCATTTTTTCTTGGGAAAAATAGATTTGTTCCTCTACTTTAATAAATTATCCACGTTTATACTTAATTCTATTATTGATTCAAAAACGTCCCTACTGTTAATAAAGCAGACAAAAACAGCCCCAACCCTAACAGTTGTCCACTGTAGCAAAGGACCTCACAATAAAAAATGACACGTAAAATAACCCGCACCTTACCTTCTTTTGTTAATATTTCTTTTTCATTCTAAATTCTTAATTTTTTTTCCTTTTCTCTTTTTTCTCCGTCTCTTTCCCTACCATCAGAATCCCTTCCCTCTCTCTTCTTGCCCGGTTGCCCTCCATCATTATAGTAGAAAATTTCACCGGAAAAAATGGTCCCTTTGTCGATGCCTGCGATATCAACCAGCCGACTAATCTATAGAAACAATCTCTCTCTCACTCCTACCATATCCGTCTGCCACCTACCAAAAAATATCCACCACCACCAGAAGTTAGATCTGTTTGAACACCACCGGAAGCCACTTGACTCTAAAACTCTTTAACCACGATTCACCTTTTTTGCCTACCCATATTAAGATCCTGATCAAAAAATCAAAAAGCCGGCGAGCACCATTGGCCCTAAAAATAGTAGATTGGGAAAACACATAAACACACATAGATCTGTACAAAAATCAGAAAGACGAGATGGAAGTGGCTCCACCATCATTATACAGCCCGAAGTTGCTCCGGCATCTGTCGCTATTGGTAGCAGCATCTTGATATCTTCTCCTTTGACTTTGTTTTATTCCGGTTCTGGCCCCCTGTCCCTGTGCGTTTTGGCCTGTGATTTTTGGTCAACTTTGTTTCCCTGGAGAGAAAGACGACAGAGGTTGAAAATTGTGGAGGAAGGTTAGTGGTTCAAGGTGGAGGACGATGGTTCAAGGTGACACCGCAAAATCTTAGATACCCAATTCTTTCATGGGTTTAGTGGTTAAGGTTGCTCTAGTGGTGGAGGGCAAGAGATTCATATGTTTGAGAAAATAAGAGAGAAAAAGAAGAAAAGGAAAAAGAACAAAAATTTAGAATTAATTATATGGCATTTTTTATTGTGGGGTCATTTGCCACAGTGGATAACCGTTAGGGGTGGGGCTGTTTTTGTCTACTTTATTAACGGTAGGGACTTTTTTGAACCGATGGTAGAATTAGGTATAAATGTGGACAATTTATTAGAGTAGAGGGACAAATTTTGCCTTTTTCCATTTTTCCTTCGTTGTTTTTTAGTTTCAGTTTTGCCGGTCATTCGGTTTAAGGCCTTATTTGTTTTTTTTTCTAAATTAATACGTCTGAATCTGAATACATATAAAAATGTGAATTAAGATTAAGACATCTGAATACACATCTGAACGGATTAATAGAGGTCTGAGTCTTAATCATTCAGAACTCATACATTAAGTACGTTTATTTTTAAAGTCTGAATCTTAATTATTCAGATCTTAATCGTTAAGTGTGTTTGTTTTTTGACTTCACAACCACTTAATGGGTCTGAATAGGTCTATATCATTACGATCTATAACAGAGACTTAATTTCATTAAGATGCTATCATCCATATTCATTATTAGCTGTCTCAACCGCCTACCATTATCAACTACCACCATGCCACCCACAACCACCATACTCAACCACCACCACTATCATCTTCAATCATAGCCGCCATCATTGTGGATTACCACCACCCATCACTCCCACTACCATCATTCTCAACGAAAATCAATACTTATCCACCTCAACCACCACAACTAACTTCACCACCATCAACAATCATAGCTGGCACTGCCCATTATTATAAACTACCACCACCCACCACCATCTTTCTCAATCGCAACTACCACCACCACCACCCGCAATTATTAACTATATATCACCACCCACCACCATTATTCTCAATCATAATAGCTACCACTACCTAATCACCACTAGTTGCTACTCTAAACTACTACCATCATCCAAATCTACCACCAACCACCGCTTTTAGTCAGCATTCACGGGCACTGCCGTTAGCCATCACCACCAATAACTATCATATTTTAAAAAGATATATATTTTAGTGATGGAATATTAGAGTAATTAATATTGTATTTGAATTTTATGTTTATTAATTTTCAAATAAACGTAAGTTTTGTACATTCAGATGTTAAAAATCAACAGTCTTTAATAATTTAGTATTCAGATCTTAATACATATTTTAACATTCAGATGTGTATTCAGATTCAGATGTCTTAATCTTAATACACATATTGATTCAGACGTGTATTCAGATTCAAACATCGTAATCTTTAAAAAAAAAATGAGGTCTAAGTGTTCTGCACGTGCCTATAATATTCTTAGGAGTGCTCATAAAAATCCGAAAAATCGATCCAAATCGACCGAAAAAAATTGATACTTTTTAAGTGTGGTTTGGTTTTGGTTTTGAATTTAAAAATCGAATAAATTTGGTTTGGTTTTGGTTTTAATAAAAAAATAACCGAAAAAACCCCGAACCAAACCGTATAAAAGTAGCTATTAAATTTTGTTATTACACCAATATATATATATATATATATAT
>ML272847.1:20827-34740 GCA_005239495.1 Nicotiana undulata | reverse complement strand
CGGTGCCAGAAAGATGAAATGTAGCATAATCAACTCCATTGGACTCCACAATGCCCATGTTCCAAAGGACCTCATAACAGTTGTCTAGATAATCCTGAGGATCCTCTGATGGTGCACCAGTAAACGTGGTAGTAAATAACTTGGTGGACCGATCCAACCTCCACAGAGCATATGCGGACATGGCTGCTCCCTCAACTGCGGGTGCCACAATACCCGACTGAACTACTCCGGCCGCCTGAGGTGCCGGGGTCTGGAACTGAGTGGCAAACTGCTCTGGCGTATGAATAGCAGGAGTCTGGGTCCCTTCCCCAGCCTGAGATCCAGATGGTGCAGTAGGAAGAAGACCGGCCTGAGCCACGCTCTCCATGAGTCCTACTAAGCGGACTAGAGCGTCCTGAAGTACTGAGGTGGCAATGAACCCCTCTGGGACCTGGGTCGGTCCAACTGTCAGGCAACAAAGCTTCAGGGTGTAATTCAATGACTTAGGGTACTCAATTCTTCATCCTCAGGTACTATTTGATACCGTACCAATTGCCTCAGGACCCTTTGGGGTGCATAGGGTTGGACACTTTTCAGGCCCATTAACAATAAATGATTCCTTGTGGCTGACATGTGTATAACTTCTCTGACCAAAAGCCATCCTAGAGTCTACTCTATCCGATTTTCCCTTAAAGTTCTCAAATGGTCGATCCAAGCTTCAACCCCTTCCGGGGAGTTGTAATCTTTTACTCTTTCTTCATATCTTTCGACGAAGTTGCTTTTGCTTGGACCGTAGCTCATGAATTTCGGGTGATGACGAAGGTGTTCAATTAACCATATTTGTAGGAGAACGTTGAAACCTTCGAAGAATGTTGTCCTCGACTTGCACTGTGTCAAGGACCGATAGATATAATACAGTATGAGTGGAGCCAGTGTGTGATCCTTATTCTTAGTCAAGACTTGGGCAATTCTAGCCACACGAACATCAATGGTCCCTTTTGCATTTGGAAAGACCATGACACCCAGGAAGGCCACTATGAAGGATAATCGACGGTGAATCCTCCAGGTATCCTTATCTTGTTTGTTGTTCAGACCCTTTTCATGTGTTTCGAACCCTTCTGGACAGACATACCTAGAGTACAAAAACTAGAATGAGCAACAACCATCAACTACCCGGCTTTTTCTTAGTTGTTTGTTGATGTGTAGGAGATCAAAGAAACGACACACTGACATAGGCCTTGGGAAGATGAGTTGTTGGTTTCTCTAATCCCGACCAAAACCCGTATACCCTACTATTTCTTCCAGGGTAGGAGTGAGCTCGAAGTCTGAGAAACGGAAGACATTATGAACTAGATCCCAGAAGGTCACCAAAGCCTTGATTAAGTCATTTCTTGGCTTATCCTTCATGATGTTGGTGAGAGCACCCAAAAATTCAACCACCCATTCTTGACCCTCTTGGTCTAAATCATACCACCACATTCGGAGTTGTAATGGATCCTCTTCTACAACATTCAATTGCGGATTCTGGACAGTATTCATATTGTACCTGTGAACGGGTAGGGTTAAGGTTTCTTCTAATTTTGAAAGAAAAGACCAGCAAATTCTTTTTACAAAGACCATTTTTAAGTTTTTTTTTAAAGACACATCACCTAAAAGTGGCTATTTGTGCAACATTGATCAGAACAGTCATTTTTTCAAAAGTGTCCCCTTCTTACTTTGTAATAAAGTTTTGAGGCCGTGGCAGGGTACTTTTCTGAAAAAAGTGACAGACATGTCCATTCTTAGCGAAAATAGCCCTTCGATAATGTAAGGTGTTCTAAGGCTATTCTGGCAAGAAGGGCACAAGACTTAACCGAAGCTGGGTCAGTTTCTTTTTACTAATGGACTTATTTTGTTTTTATTTTTGAAAAATGGGGTCGGCACCGATAAGGTTTGCCTACGTATCTCACATCCGGTGAGAATCAGACCCGCGTAGTTCGGTCAGATTTGACATAACTTGAAAAATATGACGTTGACTCATTTTCACTTATTTTTGAAATTCTTTTTCTCCCTCATTTTTTCGAAAATTTTGACAGAGTTTCGAGGTATTTTCAAATATTGGGGGTTTTCAAAACTGGGTCAATATTCTATCCTACCTCACTCTTGGTTTTTCTGTTATTTTCCTTCCTTAGCCGGTCAACACACAAATCGAAACAAATAATGCACATATAGCAGGTAAGATGCATCAGGATGATCTTTCATTTCGGGTACACCTGTCCTAGACGGACCCAACCCCTGTGTTGAGTCCCTAAGTCAAAATGCACGTGATGCAAATAAGAGTTCCTATTAGGGATCCGGGATGAGGTTTTGTCATTCTAGGTTTAAACCTGGGGTATGTTCTAGACCTGTCTTACCCGAGCGGACAACTCGAGCCGAGGTGGGAGCGACGTACCGGGAGCACGAAAGGCTATTTGACCTAGTGGTTGATCCATCCCCGTTCTTACTTAGTATGACCTCTAACAGAAAGGTGGGCCACGCGAACGTGTGCGCCAATTTTTAGAAGACTCAGAAGGGAGACGTAAGAAGGCAGTTTAAATACAGTTCAAATAATATCAAAGCGGTAAATAAATAATAATTAGCACATTAGGCACAAAAAGACAGTAATATCAACAACTAATAAAGCCAAGTAAAATCAAATTAACAAGCTCGAATTCTTAAAGCCTAAACCAGAGATTCTGGGTTCGATCCCCAGCAGAGTCGTCAGAGCTGTCACACCTCCTTTTTCCCGATAAGGGTAGGGATAAGGGTGTTTTTCCAATTTAAGTGACTTAATCGAATTTGGGATTATTATTTCCTTTTTAATTTCATTGTCGCCACTCGGATTTATTTACGGTGTTTCAAGACACCATTTATTTATTTTTAATATCCCAAATCGAGGAAATTTTGACTCCGTTAAAAGTCTGCGAACCAGAAAATCGGATAAGGAATTCTGTTAACCCGGGAGAAGGTGTTAGGCACTCCCGAATTCCGTGGTTCTAGCACATTCGCTTAATGATTTATAGTTGGCCTAAAATTTTTGATTACTTATTTTTAAGACCTATGTGCATTTTACATTTTTACCGCTTCTAATTATTTATTTGTATTTAAAGAACTATTTTAAGACGGGTTACGCATGCGTATACCCTTTTGAAATTGATGCGTCAAAATCATGTCACGCGTACGCGTACACAATTCATGACACTGGATTTATTTAAGAAAATAGTTAAAGTCGCGCAAGCGCGTATTTTGGTTTTATTTAAAAATCGAGATCACGTCACGCGAACATGTACGCAATCACGGTACTAATTTAGAATCCGCTCCCAAAAGGCATTTCTACGAATGTTCATTTTTGAACTGATTTATGTCACGCGAACGTACACAATTCTTTTTTTTTTGTTACTAAAAAAAGTTATTTCATTCAAAGTTACGCGAACGTATACTTTGATTTTTGATGTTTGGGAATCTTAAATGCATCAATTGGACTTTCGTGATAATAACTAGCTAAAAGAGGCCTAAAGCATTTTATCATTTCTTAGAAGTTATCTTCCTAGATGGCAAGACAAATGAGGAGGTCATGATACGCATTTCGGGCCAGTATAATTTTTGAACTAGCTACTAATTGTTTCTGAACCTAAATGAAGGAAATGAGCCTGCTAAAGTTTTTACAAATCTGGCCCAGTCACACTCTAAATGGATTGGGCCATTCATGATTTCTATAATAACAGGGGCACAACCCATACTGTCCCCTTTAAATAAATTCATATAAGAAACAAAATCACATAGGAAAATCATTGTATTTAATCTTGAGCTAATAATACTAATAAATTATGATCAGATATTACAAGGTTGGGTTACAAATAGATTGATAAAGGCCATGTATAATGTTAAAGGCTTTTGGGGTATGTGCCGCGAATAATAGGCCCAACAAGGCCTGTTTTTCCAGATCTCTTTAGGGGTCTTATATTTGAGACCCACTAGCCCAAGATTTTATCCTATTTAATATAGGGCCCAAAACAAAAGAAGGCCTTTGCAAATAAACCAAATCAAAAATATTAATATCATTACATCATGCTTAAACACAACACACATAATATATTGTACTAATTACTTAAAACAGGTATCAAACTAAAGCAAAAGAAAAACGTTTAAAAAAAATAGTGCTGAGAATTTCCAGACCTTATATTATATAAAAACATATAGTAAATGAATAAATCTACTCTAATATTCAAAACTAATGATAATAGCTCCACCCTCTTCTAAAGTGGTTACTGGAGTTGACTGGCGTGAATACCTTATATGAATGATAAATCTGCATATCAAAACTTTCAATATAGATGTGCGTTTACATGATACTAATCCCTATATTTCATTTATCATATTGGCAGAATTGTATACACCTAAGAAGGAGCACAAATAGGCATGAAATCATAAGCAAATTTCAAAATTAAACGACTGAAAATAGGAGACCAAGTATAGACTCATCCTGAACAGACTTAGCTGGACAACATGCTTATGCAAACAAGAAGATAGTCAAAACTCAGATCCAGGAAGATAAACGATACAAAATATGAATCAACTAATACATGTGACTAAAATATGAAGTTGGGCATAAATATACATATATTTTGAACAAGATTAAACAAGGAAATTTCATTTAATATAAAGGTATAATTACATACCTAAAAGTGAATAAAACAACAAAAAAAGATCAAATAAAGGTCAATAAATAGAGAAATCCGGAGCTCAACAAACACAACAACAACCCAGTGTAATAACAATCCGAAAGAAGCCAAAATAAACCCAGCTTTCAACAAGAAATCCACAGCAAAAACCCAGAACCAAGCAAGATACTGAAACAAGATTTCTTGCCAAAATAGAAGGTGTTTTCAGAGATTTTTGGTTCAAAATCAGTATGGGAACAAAGAAATACTTCTGAATCTCAGAAGTTTTTCATTTTGTATGACGGAACTTTGATCCTAGACCTATTTTGAAAAAATGTTTATGTTGATTTTTCAGGATGTTCTTGTGTATTCAGAGTGTTCTTCAGTGTATTTCGTGTGTGTAGAGTGTTTTTCAGAATGTGTGTGTTTTTTAGAGTGGTAGTGTATTTTTAGAATATGTAGTCTGTAGAGTATTTCAGAATATGTAGTCTGTAGAGTATTTTCAGAATATCTAGTGTATATTTAGGTCTGTAGGGTGTATTCTATATATAGGCTGCGTAGGATGAGCATTTTTTAGGAATATTCTATCTTAAAACCCGAAAGACTCAATAGTACAGTCCGTTTTAACAGCATTGGTACAACTGTCCTCCTTATCCAATATTTTAGCAACGTTTTCTAACAGATGTACACTTTCTAGAAGTTTCTCCTAATTTTCTACCCCTTTTAACTTCTGAAAATTTACTTTTACCGAAACATCTGAATTAATTAGTTTTCCTTATTTTGTTTTGGTCCCTTATCTTCATTCTCGAAGTTTCCTAAGCAGTTACAGATAAGATTCCTTAGTTAGAATTCCTAAACTACCCTGTACAACCCCTGTAATTACCCCCTATCATTCAAGGCTTGAGCCATCAGTTGACCAACTTGGGCCTAACTAATTGGGCCTTCTTTTGCGAAGAGGCTAACCTTTAATGAGTTCCTGAATCAGGTAAGTCAAAACAACCCACATCAAACACCTATAAGACTAAGTTGACTAAATTGAACTAATTAAGCAATTGAACTTCTTAATTAACAAAATCAGTTATGAAGCTAATATTAACCAAAGTGTTCAACTATTTCAAAGTAATTCAACTAATCTTGAACATAACAGTCAGGATTAATGGATTAACAGAAATTAAACCTAAATAACTATCAGGGCCTAAGCCAAGCAATTCATGCATGATAAACTAATAATCAGAGTTAATTAATTAATCATAAATTAACCTAAACGACTACCAAATAATCCTAAGTATGCATGATTAACTAACAAACAGAATTAATTGGTTAAGTCAGAAATCAAACCTAAGCCAAACAATTCAAATAATCCTAACATTCATGACTAACTAACAAATCAGAACTAATTGATTAAATCAAGAATTAAACCTAAACGAATAATTCAAATAAACCTAAACATGCATGATTACTACAGTCAGAATCAATTAGCTAACACGAATCAAAGATAAAACCTAAATAGCTATTTTAAGACAGAAAACCAAAAAAGAAATAAGGCGAAGGAGGGTATGAAACCTAAGCTAATAATCAGAATTAGTTAATTAAAAAAATCCAGAAATTAAACCTAAGCAACTAATTTCAAATACAACAAACAAACATAGAAATAAAGTCAGCGAGGGTACCAGTATTAGTCGGAAAAGGTTGGCCGGACTTGGCCGGATTCCGACGAGTTTGAAAATGATTCAAACTAACATGAATCGATTGCTTTTGTCAAGAGCAATCGACTCATGTGAGTTTGAGCCAAATGTTTGCTTGAAATCGTCCAGAACTAAGTTTTAGGGTTTTCCGTTTTTTAGATTTGAAACTATGTCGAGATTGGGAGGTTTCCTGGGGAAAGTAATGGTGGATTAGGATTTAGGGGTGGAAGAAGATGGTCTGGTGTGAATTTGGATTAGATTGGGGGTGGTCCCCCGCCGTGAGGCTATTTCTGACGGCGGAGGCCGACGGAGCCGGTGGGGATCTAAGAGCGGCTAGGGTTTGGTCTGGGGAGAGAGACGAGAGAGTGGGGGGTGTTCTTGGGGGTAGGGGTCCGTTTGGACATTTTATAGGGAAAGAGGATTGAGTTCCCAACCGTTGGATCATCGAAGATCAACGGTTGTGATTTAATCAAGCAAAACAGAGTGTTTCTTTTGTGAAGGGAGAAGGCTGGACCGGGCAGGGGTTGGGCTGGTTGATTTTGGGGAAGAAAAATTGGGTCCAGGGATTGGTTTTGGCCCAATTTCGGGTCCAAACCACATTTCTCCCTTTTCTTTTGTTTCTTTTACTCTTTTCTTGATTAAAAATAAAAACTAATAAAATTAACTAAAGATTTAAATAAAGTCTTAAACCATATCTAACTTAAAGATCTAACTTAATTGCTTATTTCTAGCATTTAGCATAATCACTTAATTTAAACTAAAAAAAAAAAATACTAAACTAAAGCTAGAAGCTAACTATGTAAAATGACCCATATTTTCTGTGATTTTCGTTTTAATTAACCTTAAAAATACAAACAAAAACCTAAAATGCAATGCATGAAATTTGAACATTTTTAGGGTTTTTTCCGTGATTTTAAAGACATTAAAATTCCACTGAATGCAAACAATTTTAACAGATATTCCTAAAAATTCTATAAAAATTAAAATGATAGAAAAATCTATTTTGTTACTTTTGTAGGAGTATTATTACTCGGGAAAAAATCACATGCTCACAAGTGTTAAAAGAGGAGAGTCGTCATCTAACTGTTTAAGGTGCGTTAGGGCACCTATTTGCAAATAACTCTATTTCAAATAGTCACCGCTACCCAAGATCGGTTTAGAGCTCAAATTACCACAAAGAGAAAGTATTAGGCATTCTTCGAGGTCCACAACTGTGGTTCCCGGCCGAAGTTTAAACTATATGGATTAGAGAATTAAGCTAGGTGATCAAATAAGCAAAGAATGATGTAGAAGTTGAAAACTCTATTATAACATGAGAATTAACTATATGGAAATTGATACAAGTCTTAAAAAATCACAAGGAGTACAAATGACAAAATGCGAACAACAAGTGTATTATTCAGCGGTAGGGGTCCTAAGTTTTTTAGTTTAAAAGATCACCCCGTGCAACGTAAATAATACTTCGCAACTCCCTTGAGGCAGGGTTGCTCATATTATTCAGCGGGTACATGCTATCATCTCCTGCTACCCAATTACTATGTTGAAGTTATTACTTAAATGCGCTCTAATTCAATTCTAAACTGTATCCTATGCGTGCACTACCCGTCCTATGCCTATGGTCCAGGAGGCTTTGGACCTACTATTAGGTGGTTCTAGACTTTACTTAGGTTGTTCAAAATGATAAAACTAGGCGACATTCAAAACCGAAAGGACTGCACACAATAGTAATGAAAGGCTCAAGTTAACCTCCACACATAAGCACAAAAGCAGGAGATCCTATTTCTGGTTAGATAAATTTTTTAGACGTATTAGAATCACTAAGTCCTATAGGCATGATTTCTATATGATTCCAGTATTATACAGAAAGTGCTGCAGTTTCTAGACTAACGCATAGGTGGATTAAAGAGTTACAAGTCTTATGGGCATGATTTTTATAGTTTCATAATAAGGCAGTGAAGCCGCTTGAAAACACAGGATTAGCAGCGTCGATAAACATCCTATACGCAAAATTTCTAACAATTGACAATTAGATTTGATTTTGTAACACTTTATCCTTATAAGCATGTCATCTAAGTGAGGCAGTACAAAAGTAACATAACACAGTTGATCAATTATTAAACCTTATAGTCATGATATCTAGATTAGCAAAGTCATTTTGTATTATTGTATCCCATAGGCATATTATCTAAAAGCGTTGAGTAGTAGACCTAGAAACAATGTAGCAATGACGTGAGTCGACATACTTTGACTAGTTAAGTGAAGTGTCTGCGTGATTCCTATAGGCATGGTTCCTATTAGTGTGCAACACACATTATGCAAAACAATTAAAAAAGACATGCTAGGCATAATAGCAAATAGAACACAGACCATATAAGCATTGTTTTCTACCCTTTCATGCAAGTATTAGAATACCCCAGCCCCTTTTTTATTAATTATTCGTTATTACAAAGTTGGTACAAACAATATTGAATGTTACAAACCCAAATACGAATATAGAATAACCTAGTAATAAATCTGGGCCTTCGAACAAGTTTAGGACTTCATATGGAATGCATGTCCAAACTTCAGATGCAGACAATGCATTTCAGACTTTCAGTACCACAACAGGTTCAACATACTAGGCCCAAACAATTAACTTACTTACCCAAATGGATGCCAAATTCAGCCATACAGGTGACAAAGTGCTTATAGGATTTAACTAAACAACTTAAATACTTAATTCTTAAAACTATATCTAACAACATCTCTAGTCAAGACATATAAATAGAATTAGGCAAAATTAAAAGGTTCATAAGACACACATGAGGGAAATTTATGCCTGTAATTCCATAAAGAAAGTTAAGGAAATCCAGGATAGTTTCACAAGGTTTAAGTGACATTGATGGACAAAGCATGAATACAAGCAAGAGATAATGAAAATGCGAGAATCAAAGTTACTTACTAGTTACAAATTAACGGACAAACAAATAAGAAGAATAATTTCGAGCAGCAATTCGATTAGCAGTAGCAAAGAGCAGTAGAATCCCCAAATCCAAGTGCGTCAGAGTTCCCAAGGATTTCAAATGAACCCCGGACAGTTCTTGCACTAATAAATAACACAATCGAATTCGAATGGCCTTGGCTTTCAGCCGGCCAAGGTCTCAAGTTTCAGAGTATAATAATTGAGAATGAAAGAATGATGTGGTGATTGTAAAAGTCCGTAGAGGGAATCAGGGGAGGTTTTTTTATAGTGTTTAACCAGGCGTGTAAATAAGAAAATAAATCAAGCAAACACAAACAATAACGAGTAAAATATCACATGCAATCAGTAGAGTAACCAAGAAGAAAAGAAATCAAACTCAAACCCTAGTTAGGGTTCGATACTAAAAAATCGGCCAACTGGTATGAAAAATCAGGTATTCCTTAATGTATATGGACGAAATATTATCTCCAATATTGAGGTCTATTCCAGCATGATATAGAGATGGTACTTACCAAAATTGGGCAAATACCTACGTAATGCCATAAACGTGTGACCAATAGTGAAGAAACACAGATATGATAAGCAAAAAATGGTGGAATCCCATTATCAACGGCTGCTAGAGTTTCTTTAGAGAGGGGGAAGTTGAGAGTGTCTTGGGGCAGCCGTTTGAAGGGAGATGGGTCAGGGTTTCAGGGGTTTGGGTAATAAAAATAGGGAAAGGCTATGGGTCGTTGATCTTTGAGACCAACGACCAGGATTTAATGAATGGTGGGTCGGGTATAAGGTAGTGGATCACTGGTATTGGGTTAGGAGTTATCGGGCTGAGGTTTGGGGTACTTGGGCCATTAATTTGGTCCGAAAATTTGCTTAGGATTGGGCTGGACTTTAAATACAAGGAATTAAGGGAAAATAATTTAATAAAATAGTAAAATAAAAATAAAAATGTTATTTATGAAAATTAAGACTTAAGACTTAAGACTTTCATAAACTTCTGAAAGAAGAGGGGGATGGAAACATCGTGTTAGGGAAATTGGGGCACTTCAAGAGTCACCGTGACTTTAGGTATTATTGGCGCATTAAGGTTGACGAGGTCGTGGGTGCGATGGGTTAGATGAGTCGGGGAAAAGAGACCGGGCCAGATGAGATTCCAGTAGAGTTTTGGAGATATGCGGGTAGAGCGGGCTTGGAGTTGCTGACTGGGTTGTTTAATGTTATCTTCAGGACGAAGATGATGCCTCATGAGTGGCGGTGGAGTACAATGGTTCCGGTGTACAAGAGCAAAGGCGATATCCATAATTGTAACAACTATAGGGGTATCAAGTTACTAAGTCATGCGATGAAAGTTTGGGAGAGGGTGGTGGAAGGGAGGATAAGGACGTCGTTGTCTATATCGGAAAACTAGTTCGGGTTCACGCCAAATCGTTCTACTAAGAAAGCTATCCACCTTATAAGGAGGTTGGTGGAACAATACATGGATAGGAAGAAGGATTTGCATATGGTGTTTATTGGCCTAGAGAAGGCGTATGACAAGGTCCCCAGGGACGTCCTTTAGAGGTGTCTGGAGGTGAAAGGTGTGTCGGTGGCTTACATTAGGGCGATAAAGGATATGTGTGATGGAGAAATGACTCAGGTTAGGATTGTGGGAGGTGACTTAGAGCCTTTTTCGGTGGTTATGGGGTTATACCAAGGATCTGAGCTCAACCCGTTCTTATTTGCTCTAGTGATGGACGCACTGACACACCATATCCAAGGAGATGTGCGATGGTGTATGTTATTCGCTGATGATTTAGTTCTGATTGATGAGATGCGAGGCGGCGTTAATGAGAGGCTGGAGGCATGGAGGCAGGTCCTAGAGTCTAAAGGTTTCAAGTTGAGGAGGACTAAGACGGAATATGTGGAATGTAAGTTCAACGACATGACGGGGACGCGGATGTGGAAGTCAGGCTTGACTCACAAGTCATCCTCAAGAGAGAAAGTTTTAAGTTCTTAGGGTCAATTATCTAGGGAGATGGGAAGATCGACGGGGATGTTACGTACCGTACTGGGTGGGGTGGATAAAATGGAGGTTATCGTTTGGAGTCCTGTATGACAAGAATGTGCCACCGAAACTCAAAGATAAGTTCTATAGAGCGGTGGTTAGACCGGCCATGTTGTATAGGGCTGAGTGTTGGCCAGTCAAGAATTCACATATCCAGAAGATGAAAGTAGAAGAAATAAGGATGTTGAGATGGATGTCTGGGAACACTAGGCTGGATAATATTAGGAATGAAGATATTTGGGAGAGGGTGGGCGTGGCTCCGGTGGGCGACAAGATGCGGTAAGCGCGGCTTAGATGGTTCGGACACGTGCAGAGGAGAAGCCTAGATGCCCCGGTTAGGAGGTGTGAACGATTGGCTTTGGTAGGTACAAGAAGAGGTAGAGAGCGGCCTAAGAAGTATTGGGACGAGGTGATCAGACAAGACATGACGCGACTCCAGATTATCGAGGACATGGCTCTTGATAGGAAGGTGTGGAGGTTAAGCATTAGGGTTGTAGGTTAAAGGGTAGTCGAGCGGTTTTCCTCTTTGTACCGACGAATATGATAGTGTTTTGTCTAGCACTGCTAGCGATTTATGTTGTTTTCACACTTTTGCATAATATTTGTGTTACTGCTTTTCCATTTATTTGCTGTCTCTCACGTTGCTGATATTATTTTTTGGGTTTTGTTATCACACATCTATTTTCTCTGAGCCGAGGGTCTCCCGGAGACAGCCTCTGTACCCCCTCTGGGTAGGGTTAAGGTTTACGTACACTTTACCCTCCCCAGACCCCACTAGTGAAATTTTACTGGGTTGTTGTTGGTGGTGTTGTTATTGTAAGACTTTAAAACAATAATTGAAGATTATAAAAATGTAAGAAATTATTTTGACCTTAAAAAAATGAGAAACACAATTAATTGTAAAATATAAACTATTATTGTAAAATTGCACAAATAGTTCAAAATGCATATATAATTATATAAAAAATAAAGTAGAATATTATAAAGCGTATATGTAGGTGTAAACAATGAATTCATATGATTAAGTCGTCAAAAAATAATATGAAGGTGTAATTAATAAATATTTGAACAATTTAAGTGCAAGAAAATTATTTTTTTAACCTTTAAAAATTATGAAAAAATTTATAGAAAGTACTTATATGACCCTTGTAGATGCAAAATGATATTTTGAAAGTATACAGAATACATTATAAAATATGAGGGAAAAATTGAGTATCAACATTGTGTATTAGCTTTAATATTAGTAATCACTTATTTGATAGTTAGTTATACACCATATTTAGTACTATTCTCATACATAGAAAACCATGATATTAGCGGTACCATAATTCATAATGCATGAACAAACATGTATAAAAACAAATTACACTTTCAAAACCTTTTCTAAATCCTTGCCAAAGAATGTGGAGGGTATTTTTGTAGACATCTTTTAAAATAAATTATACAAGGCATGTTATCAGATGCGGATTCAGGATTTCAAGAGAATGGGTGCACTATAGTGAATATGCGGATTTAGAATTTATATTTGACCAGCTGAACTTTAATATCTACCATGTACCCACTACACTTTTAAAATTATAGGTTCAAAATTATATTTTTTTAAATTTTTAGTGATTTTCACGTGCCGAAAGTCCGTCCGGAGTGAGATGAACCACCAGTTTCACTCGTAGAGGTGCACCTGATGATTATTGCACCGTAGGAGTCTTTGAGCATGGGTTCACGCATATATAATTAAGTAATTTTCAAAAAATATAACACTATTATGCATGATTTAGGGAGAGGAGTATGAGTTCACGTGAACCCATACCCTAAGACTTAGAAATGCCCCTGCATATTATTAATACACCAAACTAAACGGGCGAAAAGAAATAATTTCAGCATTACTAATATATCATATTTTGTACTATTTTTATACACCCTATCAAACGATCCCAAAAGTATGTGACAGGAAGATATCTATCTAAGTGGAAGACAGGTTCTACAAGATGATTGATCTATGATGCAAGGATCTGTATTTTTCCGATAGGAAAGAGGTGCATTTTTCTTTTGAAATCACCTTTACAACATCGAATCAATGAAAAGTTATATTCTTGAAGTTGTGAAGCTAAGCCTATCCTATTTGTCCAGATGAGTAATTTGTTATGCCAACTGGTTTGCACACAACTATACAAGTAATTCAATTTTATGCGCTCCACTTCGCCGAGCCAACTAGTATCCTTTTCATTGTGCATTTTTCTAATAAAAAAGATGACTATATATAAGATCGGATTCGCTCTTCAAAAAACTGCTCGTCACATATCTTCTGTCTGTCTCAAATGTGCGAAACCTAGTCTTTTTCGGTTCCAGCCTCTCCCTCGAATGCATAGAATAGGTAGGGTTGGATGAGAAATGGTTCTATCTTGCCAATAAACTTTCTCCGACCTTCTATTAACCTTACTCATAAAGGGTCCTACGGTCGAGAGAAATATCTAACTTAAAGAAAAATAATGTTCTTTCTAAAAGTAGGCGTGGATTGCTTTTTGCGGAGAAACTCGCGAGTACAGTTTAGGGGAGGGGAGGGGAGGGAGGGG
>ML272847.1:0-13034 GCA_005239495.1 Nicotiana undulata | reverse complement strand
ATATATATATATATATATATATATATATATATATATATATATATACACACACACACAAGAACTTTCTTCCCTTATGTCTTATATAATTATGAAGTTGTATTCTAAGATTCAGGGTTTAAACAATTTAATTAAAACCGAACCATTATAGCCCTTAAGATTCATGATCGAGCGAGTGCTTTATCGAATTTGAAGTAAGATAACCCTTAGGTTGTTTACCTAGGATGGTCTCTCGCACTCAAAGTAAAAACAACCCTTAGGCTTTGTATTTTGTATTAGGCCGACCTGGCCTTTATTAAAAGATTGTTTATGGCTTTTTCCCCTTTTCGGCTTGAACTTTTTTTATCGTTTGTATTTACAAAACTTATAATGCCTTAGCATAAAATAAGGAATTGATAGAGAGTTCGAACAACTTAGTGCTCCTTAGAGTTTTCGAGGCCTGATATTATGGAAGCCTTTTAAGATTTTGCCAGGGGTGGACTTTTTAATCGGTTTATGAAAGAATTCGAAGGCCTATTTCGTTACGGAATTTGGAAGTCTACGAATCGTGTTAAAAAGGTCGTAGCCTCTTAGTTCGGGATTTTCCCATTAGGCTTATTTTACCATTTTACTTCGAGCTTGCTCGAAGTATCAGTCCCCGAGTGGGGTGGACATGGCCTTGAAAAATCGAGGGTTTCCTAAAGGGTCTTATAACCTCGAAGTTTTATTAATTTGAACTCATTTTTTTTGGACGGCAGGCCCTGAGTGTGGGGGTAGTTATTCGAACTCTGGTTATGATCGATCTCTTATTCATAGCCTTGTTATTTGATTCTTCTGTTGCATATCGGAACCTGATGCTAGGTTCTCCGACCAACGAGAACAATGTTGCTCCTGTACTAGGTCTCGATGTTGTACGGTGTGCCCAAATAACCTCGGGCAGTATCTCTCTCCACTTTCCTTTGGCGCCGGTCAATCTCTTCTTAGGATTCTGAATAATGGGTTTGTTGGTCGACTCGGCTTGTCCGTTCTCGCTGGGAAGATAAGGCGTCGATAAAATTCTCTTGATCTTGTGATCGTCGAGAAATTTAGTCACTTTGTTGCCAATGAACTGCTTTCCATTATGACATACAATCTCGGCAGGCATCCCGAATCGACATATAATATGGTCCCAAATGAAGTCTATGACTTCCTTTTCTCTGTCTTTCTCGAAAGCTTGTGCTTAAACCCACTTAGAAAAGTAATAAGTCATAAGTAAAATAAACTGAGCTTTACCTGGGGCCGATGAGAGAGGGCCAACGATGTCCATCCCCCATTTCATGAACGACCATGGGGATAAGATCGAATGGAGCTGCTCGCCAGGCTGATGAATCATTGGCACATATCTTTGGACTTGTTGCATTTTTGAACGAATTCCTTTGAATCTTTATCCATGTCGGCCCAATAATATCCTTCTCCGATTACTTTGTGGACCAACAACGCGGTACCTGAATGATTTCCACAAGTGCCCTCGTGGATTTCCCGTAGGACGTATTCGGTGTCTCCCGATCCCAAGAATATTTCCAACGGTCCATCAAACATCCTTATAAATAGCGTTCCGTCTTCGGACAAAGTGAATTGTGCTGCCTTTGTACGTTGAGCTCTCAACTCCTTTGTATATGATGGAAGCTTCCCATTCTTCAACTATTCTATGTACTTGTTTCTCCAATCCCAAGTCAAATTTTTGGAGTTAATCTCGGCATGACATTCTTCGATCACTGATCTCATGAGTTGTATGACAGTTCCCGAGTTGAGCTCGTCTTCTTCGACCGATAAACTTAAATTTGCAAGAGCTTCGACCTCACTCTTTGTTCTCAAGGTACATGTTGTAAGGTCCATTCCTTGAATCGATGTTGAGCTACTTGTAATTTATCCAAGTACCTCTACATTCGGTCTTCTCGGACTTCAAAAGTCCTGTTGACTTGGTTTACCACGATAAGGGAATCACACTTAGCCTCGATGACCTCTGCTCCCAATCTTTTAGCTAACTCGAGATCTGCAATCATGGCCTCATACTCGGCCTCATTGTTAGTTAATTTCGAAGTCTTGATAGATTGTCTAACTACTTTATCAGTGGGTGGCTTTATTACCCAGCTCGGACCCCTTCACGTTCGAAGCACCTTCTGTGAAGAGGGAACAGACTCCCGAGGATGCACCTGATTTCATTAAATTTTCTCTTCCAACCTCGGGTACGAGGGCCGACGTGAAGTCGTCCACAAAGTCCGCCAAAATTTGAGACTTGAAGGCGGTTCGGGGTTGATATTCGATATCATACCCATTGATTTCTACGGCCCATTTGGACAACCAACCCGAAAGTTTGGGTTTGTGCAAAATATTTCGAAGTGGATAAGTTTATAACACATATCAGATGACACTGAAAATATGGTTTTAATTTCCTAGAGGCTCTTATTAAAGCAATCACTAATTTTTCTAAGTGTGGATATCTAGTTTCGGCCTCACCTAAGGTCCGACTAACATAATAGACAGGGAATTGTGTACCTTGTTCTTCTCGGACTAGGACTCCACTTATCGCTATTTCCGAGACTTCCAAGTACAAGTAGAGTTGATCGTCCTCTTTCGGGGTGTGAAGCAGTGGCAGGCTCGATAAATATCATTTTAGTTCCTCCAAGGCCTGTTGGCATTCCGGAGTCCATGCTTAGCTACCCTTCTTCTTAAGCACTGAGAAGAATCGGTGACTCCTATCTTAGGACCTAGAAATGAATCATCCTAGGGCAGCTATCCTGTTAGCCTTTGTACGTCCTTTACATAATCTACGATCCTGATATCCTCGATAGCTTTGATTTTATCGGGGTTGATATCAATCCCCCGATTAGATACCATGAAGCCAAGAAAGTTTCCCGAGCCGACCCCGAGCAAATACTTTTCTTGGTTGAGCTTCATATTGTATAGTATCCTGTTAGACTAGAATAGCATGCCTACTTTCCTTAACTATTTTTCTCAACTACGTGCAACATGTTTAGTGAATTAACCTGTATTTCCTTAACTTGTACTTAGGTTGAATTGTGGGATTTTGTGTTGTAATTATTGAATTATATCGTTTGGACTGCATATTTATTCTGGTACTACGGAACGGTATTCCGGGATATCCCCCTGTTCTGCATATTACTTGTGTACTACAAAACGGTATTCCAAGAGATCGCCCAGTTCTACATATTTATTTTTGGACTACGAAATGATATTCCAGGAGATCCCCTTTGTCTTGCGTATTTTACTTTGGGACTACGAAATGGTATTCCAGGAGATCCCCCTACACATTTACGATTGGGACTACTGGACGGTATCTCGGGAGATCCCCTATTGCGTTTCTGTGTACTGAGCTGTTATCTTTCTATGATTTTTTTCCTGTTCAATTTCAGCCCTTATTTTATTGCGATATTTCACCCCGCCTTACTTTATTATATATATATATATACACACACACACACACACTCGACCGAGGTTAGACTTGGTACTTACTGGGTACTATTGTGGTGTACTCACGCCCTTTCCTGCATATGTTTTTCGTGTGCAGCTCCAGGTTCATCTCACCAGCCTCGTTACTAGTTGCAGTCGCTGCGGCTTATTGGAAACTTCAAGGTACATCTTCTCGCGCCCGCAAATCCTCGGAGTTCCCCTTCTAACCCCCCTATGTTAATTCTTTCCATTAATTCAAAGACAGTGATGTATAGAAAAGTTAGAATCTCGTAGAAGCTTGTGATTTACGGTGTTTCGTGTCTTGGGCGTGTTTTTTACATTTTGGAAGTTGATAATTGTATTTGTTGAGCGGCATTCAGTTGCTTATTTTAGATTATTGTTACTATTAGTTGTTAGTAGTTATGCTTTTATTTTTTTTCCCGCAAAGTGTTAGGCTTACCTAGTCGTAGAGAGTAGGTGCCGTCACGAAAATTCACGGAGGGAGAATTTGGGTCGTGACAAGTTGGTATCAGAGCTCTAGGTTCATAGCTATCGTGAGTCACAATCCAGTTTATTACAGTCTGGTGGATCGGTATGGAGACGTCTGCACTTATCTTCGGGACGCTATGGAACTGTTAGGAACAATCATAACCTCTTTGATTTCCTTGTCGTGCGAGTTATTGACGTCAAATTCTAAAATTCTCTATTCTATTCTATCTCACAAATGGTGAGGACCCGTACCAGGAGATCTGACGACCAAGTACCGGAGCTCCCTGCTAGAGAGTTTCCAGAGGCCGGGGCCGGGGTAGAGGACGACCACAAAGTGCAGCCAGAGCACCCCCACGAGCTGCGACAAAGGAGCCCCCAGTAGCTCCAGCTAGAGGGCAGGAACTAGAGGTTCCTATTGCTGCACCAGCCCTCCAATAGACTCTCGCCCAGTTCATGAGCATGTTCAGCACCTTAGCTCGGGCTGTATTGATCCCACTAGCTCCCGCCACATCTCAGGCCGGGGAGGGGCAAAGACTCCCGTAGCCCGTACTCCTGAGTAGAGGGTCCAGGTTGATCAGGTCTTAGAGTTTATTTCTATGCCGATGGTAGCTCCGGTTCAGCATGAGACCAGGACAACCGCTTCCGAGGCGGAGCAACTTAGACTTGAGAGGTACAAGAAATAACACCTACCTACTTTCAGCGGATTGGCTTCAGATGATGCTCAGGGTTTTGTAGATGAGTTTCATCGTATTCTCTGTACTATGGGCATAACGGAGACGAGTGGGGTTTATTTCGCCACTTTCTAGCTTAGAGAAGCAATCTATCAGTGGTGGCGTCCTTATGAGCTGAGTAGTCCGGACGAGGCAACCTCACTCATATGGACTCAGTTCTCAGATATGTTTTTGAGAGAGTATGTTCCTTAGAGCCTCAGGGATGCATGGAGCGTTGAGTTTGAGCAGTTGGCCAAGGTTACAGGACCAATATGGCCATGGAATTGGAGATGGATATCTCTGATCAGCAGGTCGTGAGTATTGCCAGGAGAGTAGAGGGCATGATTGCCTAGGATAGAGAGGCGAGAGAGGCCAAGAGCTCTCGAGAGACTAGTTATTATTCTGGAGCTCGTGCTCCAACAGCTCGCCATGGTAGGGGTTATGTGAGTCGCCCTGTTCATTCAACTCTTCCACCCGCCAGTTGCGTTCCAGCTCCTTCCAGGACGCAGGTGCCTTATTATGCACCGCCAATATCTAGTGTGCCTCCTTCTCGTGGTGCTATTAGCGGCCAGTCCAGCAGACCAAGCCTGAGTTAGTCACAATAGCCGCATCCTCCGAGGGGTGTTTTGAGTGTGGCGACACTCGCCATATGGTGAGAGATTGCCCCTGACTTATGAGGGGTGTACCTCTACAGGCTTGTCAGACAACATGTGCTCCACCAGGTCCTTCGACCATGCTTCCAGCACCAGCTACCGCCCTACCTGCTCAACCAACTCAATGTGGAGGTCGGGGAGGTCAAGGTCGCCCTAAAAGGGGAGACTAGACTAGGTATTATGATCTTACAACTCATTCAGAGGCAGTTGCTTTTGACTCACTCATCACAGGTATTGTTCCAGTCTGTCATAGAGATGCGTCAGTATTATTTGACCCAGACTCTATGTATTCATATGTGTCCTCTTATTTTTCTCCACATTTGGGCGTATCTCGGGATTATTTGAGTTCCCTTGTTGATGTGTCTACTCCTGTGGGAGATTCTCTTGTTGTAGGACGCATGTATCGGTCGTTCTTGATTGTTCTTAGTGGTTTTGATACCAGAGCTGATTTATTATTGCTCAGCATGGTATGTTTTGATGTTATCTTGGGCATGGATTGGTTGTCGCCCCATTATGATATTCTTGATTGTCACTCTAAGATTGTGACACTGGCTATGCTAGGCTTACCACAACTAGAGTGGAGGGGTACCTTAGAGTATACACCCCGCAGAGTTATTTCATTTCTTAAGGATCAACGAATGGTTGAGAAGGGATGTGACGTGTATTTGGCCTATCTGAGAGATGTCAGTATTGATACCCCTACAGTTGAGTTAGTCCTAGTAGTGAGGGATTTTCCATATGTGTTTCTGGCTGATTTTCCGGCATGCCGCCCGACATAGATCTTTATTTTGGCATTGATTTGTTGTCGGGCACTCAACCCATCTCTATTCCTTCATACCGTATAGCTCCTCCTGAGTTGAAGGAGCAGTTGCAGGAGTTGCTTGATAAGGGCTTCATTCGGCCCAGTGTGTTACCTTAGGGGTGCTCCGGTCTTGTTTGTAAAGAAAAAGGATGGTTCTATGCGTATGTGTATTGATTATCGCCAGCTGAACAAGATTACAGTGAAGAATAGGTACCCGCTGCCTTGCATTGATGAATTATTTGATCAATTACAGGGTGCTAGGGTGTTTTCCAAGATTGACTTGCGTTCATGCTACCATCAGTTGAAGATTCGGGAGCCAGATATCCCGAAGACTACTTTCAGAACCCGATATGGCCACTATGAATTTCTTGTCATGTTTTTTCGGGCTGACCAATGCCCCAACAACCTTTATGCATTTGATGCACAATGTGTTCCGGCCTTATCTTGACTCCTTCATCATTGTGTTCATTGATGACATATTAGTGTACTCCCGGACTCGGGAAGATCATGAGCAGCACCTGCGGAATGTGCTTTAGACTTTGAGAGAGATGAGGTTGTATGCAAAATTTTCTAAGTGTGAGTTTTGGCTAGACCCAGTGGCATTCTTGGGTCACGTAGTATCAATTGATGGGATCAAGGTAGATCTGAAGAAGGTGGAGGCTGTGCAGAGTTGTCCTAGACCGTCATCAACTACAGAGATCCGGAGTTTTCTTGGTTTGGCGGGGTATTATCGTTGTTTCGTAGATGGATTCTCATATATAGTAGCACCTATGACCAGGCTGACCCAAAATGGTGCTCTATTCAGGAGGACAAATATTAGTATTGCCTACAGTTTCGGGGTCTTACACTGATCTTGGCGGGGTGTTGATACAAGATGGTAGGGTGATTGCCTACGTGTCGAGACAGTTGAAGGTGTATGAGAAGAACTATCCTGCCCACGATCTCGAGTTAGCAGCCATTGTTCACGTCCTGAAGATCTGGCTCCACTATTTGTACGGTGTTGCATGTGAGATTTACATCGATCATCGGAGTTTGCAACATCTGTTCAAGAAAAAAGATCTTAACCTGCGTCAACGGAGGTGGTTGGAGCTACTTAAGGATTATGACATCACCATTTTGTACCACCCGTGGAAGGCCAATGTGGTGGCCGATGACTTGAGTCGCGGGGCAGAGAGTTTGTGGAGTTTAGCGTATCTTCTTGCAGCAAAGAGACCCTTAGCATTGGATGATCAGGACTTAGCCACCCAGTTTGTGAGATTGGATATTTCTGAGCCGAGTCGAGTGTTCGCTAGATATTCTCTTTATGATCGTATCAGGGAGCGTCAATATGATGACTACCATCTGCTTGTCCTTTAGGATAGGGTTCGACGAGGTGATGCTAGAGATGTGACTATTGGTGATGATGGTATGTTGAGGATACATGTTCGAATATGTGTGCCCAATGTGGATGGGCTTCGGGAGTTGGTTATTGAGGAAGCCCACAACTCGCAGTATTACATCCATCCAGGTTCCGCGAAGATGTACCAGGTTTTAAGATAGCACTATTAGTGGAGGAGGATGAAGAAAGATATAGTGGGGTTTGTGGCTCGGTGTCTCAATTGTCAGCAAGTTAAGTACGAGCATCAGAGACCAGGTGGCTTTATCCGGAGGTTAGAGATCCCAGAGTGGAAGTGGGAGCGAATCACCATGGATTTCGTAGTTGGTCTCCCACGGACCTCGAGGAAGTTAGACGCTATTTGGGTGATTGTGGAGCGGCTGACCAAGTCCGCGCACTTCATTCCGGTTGGTACTACTTACTTTTCAGAGCGGTTGGCTGAGATGTTCATCCGAGAGATTATTCGCATTCATGGTGTCCAGTTCCCATCAATTCATATAGAGGCACACAATTTACATCGCAGTTTTGGAGGGTCGTGCAGCGAGAGTTTTGTGCTCAGGTTGAATTGAGCATATCCTTTCACCCTTAAACGGACGAACAGTTCGAGCGCACTATCCAAATATTGGAGGACATGTTACGCGCTTGTGTCATTGATTTTGGGGGTTCATGGGACAAGTTTCTGTCGCTTGTGGAGTTTGCATATAACAATAGTTATCAGTCGAGCATTCAGGTGGCTGCGTACGAGGATTTATATGGAAGGCGGTTCAGATATCAGTGTCGGGCCCCCTTTTTCTCCTCGCGGAGAGTCGCCACTTAACGATTTTAAAGGTGCGTTAGGCACCTAAGGGGTTCATTTACAACTATGTTGTTAACCAGAGATAGGGTAAGAGCTTGAAATTATCCCAAGGGGAAGGTGTTAGGCACCCCTCATGATCCACAAGTGTGGTTCCCGGCCAAATAGCTTTGTGAATTTGTGCAACTTAGCAAACAAAAATAAAGGCTCAGATAAGAGGGGATTCAAGTCTTAAGCATACAAGGTATTTGAAAATAATTAGAGAAGAGATAAGTTTTGAAAAGAGTTACAGTCTAAGCATGTAAAGTAAAGGATATCCTAGGTTTGAGATAATATGGATCACATCAATGCAATACCCGGTATGACACTCCTCAAAAAGGGGCTACACGTGGTATTAACGCATCGGTCATCATATCCATATTCTACCATTTCCCCGTCCCGTGATGGTAGTTAAAGCGCGTGTTGGTCACGAACCCTATCGCGTGCTGTTACCCGTCCCTTCCTATCAGTCCTGGAGGAGGTTAAGACTACTATCCTAAGAAAAAGGTACTAGGCATACCCTTAGGTTTAAAAGGTAAAATTCTAGGGTGACAGACAAAAACATATAGGACTGCAGTTAATGGGAACATATAAAAATCAAGTAAAGGCTCAAGTTTAGCTCCACAAGTAATGCAATTAGACAGCGCGACTCAAAACACAGTTAAGGGCAGTATTAAAATTCAGAATCCTAAGACATGGTGTCTAAGTGAGTTCAGGAGATAAACAAATATGTAGGCCTATTTTTTATTACTCAAAAAAGGGGTCCTAGTCAATTTGCCTACTGATTCGAAACTCTTATAGCATTGAGTAGCATATACAGGAAGGCAGATTTCCAGTTTTAGACAAATTAATCACCTAAGGCTCGCCTGGGTGTGAGATAGTATATACCAATTACCAGAATTACTTAGACGAGAGCTGTTCAACATTTTATTACCTAAACATGTCGTTCTAGGCGTTCAGAATGAAGATTTATTATCAGTTGATTACAATTGTTTTTATCAGTAATTAGGCTAGGTGTGCTTAAACGAATGAGATGCAATCCTAAGGACATGATATCTAATGCACAAAGATGCTGAATGATGCAGAATCAGAAGCCTAAACGCTTAAAATCTAGGATTAGAACAGAAAACTTAGGGTTTTAGCGAAATAAATCAGACCAATCAGGGGAAAAAATTAAATTGTATAAACATGGTGAAAATCATAAGATAATGCTAAAAATCAGAAAGGAAAACTGTTTTGAAAAGGGGTTTACGAACCCTAGTTTGAAAATTAAGAACCGTTTAGGGAAAACGAAAAATCTTTAAGGAAAACATCAAAATCACTCATAATATGTACAGATCTATTAAAGATCTATTAAAGATCTAGAAGAACCTGTTATAAACCTCAAAGATCCTAGCAAATATGGTGTGATTTTGCTCAAAATCATGCCGGAGAAACCATGAACATCCAAAATAGCAACCCTAGACATAAGTCGGCATGGCTCAGGGTCCTTGAAGGCCTCAGAGATGATGAGCAAGGTGAGGGGGGGAACCATTGGAGGCTTGGGGTTGAAAGGTGGTCGCCGGAGATGGCCGGAGAAGGGAGGACAAGCTTCATCGGAGACGAAGAGACGAGAAGTCTCTAGAGAGAACTAGAGAGAGAGAGAGAGAGTGTGTGAGAGGAGTGAAAATGAGAGACGAGGGGAGGTCGTTAGGGTTTAATTTTGGAAGGTCTAATCTGGGCCGTTGATCACATTTAATCAACGGTCGAGATTGAGTCCTGGGTTGGGCCGGTATTGTAGTGTAAGTTTGGGCTTGGGTATTGGGTTAATTAATTGGGTAGGGGTCCGATTTTNTGGGGGGGGGGAGGTCGTTAGGGTTTAATTTTGGAAGGTCTAATTTGGACCGTTGATCAGATTTGATCAACGGTCAAGATTGAGTCCTGGGTTGGGCCGGGTATTGTAGTGTAGGTTTGGGCTTGGGTATTGGGTTAATTAACTGGGTAGGGGGTCCGATTTAAATTGGGGTTAGGATTTAAATAAAAGTGGCTAACTCATTAAATACTCAATTAAAATAGATAACTAATTTATAAAAATAACTCATAATTATAAAAAATGAAATTGATGCTTAATAAATTAAATAAAATGATTAATTCATATTTTAAAAAATATAAAATGACTAATTACTAGGTAAAATAGCATAAGACATATGATTAGGCTATAATTGCAAAGTTATTACAATTATAGCCAAAGAGTGCTAATTTGGATAATTGTGAAATAATTCGATCTTAATAGGACCAAAAATAATATGTTAAGTCAAGAAATGCTTTTAAAATCATTTTTAATACAATTTTATCATTAATTATTAGGAACAGGACATTGGATAAATTAAAAATACGGAACAATTATAGAAAAATACCAATTGTTGTGAAAACTTGATTTTTGCAAAATTTCAAAATAATTTGAGGAAAATTGGGTATCAACAGCTGCCCCTCTTTACCCGGGAAGGGTGAAAGAGTTGTCGGGTAAAGATATGATGGCCAATTTTGACATAGCGAAACGTTTCGAAGAGACTTAGGTCGCACCCTGGTTCCTGAGTTGCCTACATATCACTTGTTTTACAGGAATCATGTTGTATGTAGTTCAGGAGTCATCGGCGAAGTATACTGATGAAGTCTTACAAGAACGGACGCGAAGTACAGGGTTAGGCGAACAAACGGCTGGCAGGGTACTTTGGGAGAACTGGAGCGGGACCGCTCCTGCTAGGACGATCTGCAAATAAATAATACGAGCATATATTGTTCGTCATTTAAACATGATGCAAGTTCCCGTTGGACCATGAATGCTGTCTTTGGACGGTTAAGGATGACGTCTTTAGACCATGATGTCCTGGGCCATGAATTGCTTGATGCAGGATTCGCAGGCCATGAAATGATGTTCTCGGGCCATGAGGATGGTGCCTCCGAACCATGACGCCTTTGAATAATGATATGCAGAATGATAAAAAGGGATCCTCAGGCCATGGCATGGTGTTCTCGGGCTATGAAGATGGTGCCTCCGAACGGTGACGCCTTTGGATAGGTTGGCGATATTTCAACCCATGAAGATGCACTAGTATGATGCTAACAAGACAGAGCTTAGTCTTGCGAATTAAAGGGGCAGAGCTTAGCCCGCTATAAAGCGAAATAAATTATTCTTGAGGCAGTGGTTGATTTTTGAAAATAAATTGGAGGCAGCATTTAGCCTCGGAAGGTAGGGTAGTAGCCTTATGCAAATTGGAAGGTGGAATGGTAGCCTTATGCAAGATGTGACTGCAGATGGTGATAACGTTTAGTCTCGGAATGCAGAAAGGTAGTCTTATGCAAGATGCGAATGCAGATGGAGACAACGTTTAGTCCCGGAAGGCAAAAAGGTAGCCTTATGCAATGCAGATGGAGGTAGAGTTTAACCTCGGAAGGCAGAAAGGTAGCCTTATGCAATGAAGATGGAGGTAGAGTTTAACCTCGGAAGGAAAAAAGGTAGCCTTATGCAAGTTGGAAGGCAGAATGGCAGCCTTATGCAAGATGTGAATGCAGATGGAGACAACTTTTAGTCTCGGAAAGTAGAGAGGTAGCCTTATGCAAGTTAGAAGGCAGAATGGCAGCCTTATGCAAGTTGGAAGGCAGAATGATAGCCTCATACAAGATGCGAATGCAGATGGAGACAGTGTTTAGTCTCGGAAGGCAGAAAGGTAGCCTTATGCAAGTTGGAAGGCAGAATGATAGCCTCATACAAGATGCGAATGCAGATGGAGACAGTGTTTAGTCTCGGAAGGCAGAAAGGTAGCCTTATGCAAGTTGGAAGGCAGAATGGTAGCCTTATGCAGAAAAATAAATGACGGTAGGAATTCTTATATGGTGATAAATTGCGGAACTGTCATTATGGAGGGCATTGTGACTGCGGGGTATTATTTGTATTGATAAAAGATGATGGCAAGTGTGATGGTTTTTGAGGATTGTGATTTTGAACATGTTTGTCCTTTTGTGTGGACATCGAACTTTGGCCTTTGCGATTGTGATGAAATTTGAGACTTCTCTACGTGTTTGTTCTTTGTGCCTGCATCCATAGAAAAATCGTGAGTTTTGTAAAGGGGAAAGGTTAGTTCGTATCCCCGCTGGCTCTGCTTGACTTGTTCGTTTCGATCTGCACTATTAGTGTCACGACCCCAAATCCTAACAGGCCGTGATGGCGCCTATCGTGGAACTAGGCTAGCCGACCATCACTTTACTACGCATTTTGTTCAATTATAATAGTTCACAATTAAATAATAAGCAAGCAACCACATCATAATTAATATAATAAAGTATTAGCGTTCCCATATTAACCTAAACAACCTCCCAAGAACTGGAGTCAATAGTCATGAGCATCTAAGAATAAATAAACTAACTCTGCTAAAACTATAATATATGTATCTCAATCAAATGCTAAGACTAAGTAAGGAAGGCAAATGGAGAAGCTGTGGGNAACACCAAGTAACCACGTAGTATTCATCAAATAATGAGTTCTAAATCAGTTTTCAGAAAAATCTTCGGAACAAGTGCAATATCAGTATATCTCAGTAAAACCAGTGTGAAAACGAAGTAAATCATAGTTTGAAAACTCAGTAAAACCTTTCATAAAACTGCCCCTCGGGCCATAGTCATTTCTCGTAACAATATTTTTAGTATTACAGCCCATCAGGCAACCTCACAATCACTCTGCTCATCAGGCATCCTCACAATCACTCTGCCC
>ML272846.1:10483-60332 GCA_005239495.1 Nicotiana undulata | reverse complement strand
ATAGCGTGGTCATACTTCACGGTGAGCTGCGTTCCTGGCGACTTCCTAGTAGCACCCTGGAGTTTCTTTTGTTATACTCTCTGTCTATTTCATTCAGACTGAGACCTTGTATATATTGTAGTCATTGTATATTCAGTAGTTGCCCGCGACACACGTGACACTAGTTCCTGGCACACACGCGGTATATATTTTGGGTTTTGGGTTGTATAACTATGTATATGTCTTATTTCGGCCTTGTATTTACTATGATTTTACCTTCACTCAAGGCTAGTATCATGTTAGTTGTTTTAAACTGGTAATTATTGATTTGTTTGACCGAATGGGAAGGGTATCACTTAGTGAAGGTTATCTCGGCTTGCCTAACCCCGTTGTTGGGCGCCATCGCGACTTGAATTAGGATTTGGGTCGTGACAAATTAACTCTTGATCTAAGCTTCCAGTAGTCCTCCCGAAAAGGAGTTGAGCTTAAGCAGTAAGGGGTTGTGATCTGAGTAGGTTTTAGGCAAGTGAGTTACGGATGAACCTGGAAAGAGGCTTAGCCAATTTTCATTACCCAAAAACCTATCCAATCTTTCCATGATTAGGCCTTTGTGCCTATTTCTGTGATTGGACAACGTATACTTACACCCCTTGTAACCTAAATCAATTAGTTTACAATTGTTTATATGATTCCAAATCCTAGAAGTTCTAGTATGACTAATCGTCCTACCCCCAAATATTTCGGAAGCCATGGTTATGTCATTAAGATCTCCTCCCAATAACCATGCTCCATTAAAATTGTTAGCAATATTTTCTAGGTAGTTCCACATACAATCTCTTATGTATACATTTGTACTAACATAAACAGTACTAAGAAGCCAAGAAAACCTGAAGGGGATTACCTCAATCATTGCATGAATTTCCTGTCCCCTCCTAGTGAAGCTGTTCACAGTAACACCTTTGTGATCATAAAGAGAAACTAAGCCTCCAGCTTGACCTTCAGCCAGTACCTCGATCATTTCTGTGAAATTATAATCGTTGAGCAAGGTTGCACGGGAGGACAACCTAGTTTCAAGCACGTCTACTAAGCAGGGTTTGTGGCTGTCGATAAGATCCCTAAAATTCCTATGAAAATCTTCATTGTTAGCTCCATGCACGTTCCAGAAAATGATGCTAGTGGCTCTATTCATCGTCATTGGATTTTGATGGTTGGAGTTGGTCACTGCTTCCAAAGAGGAATTGGGGTTCCTTCTTCTGCATGGGACTAGGATCATTGCATGAGAGCCCATCGTTGGGTCCTTTGGTGGCCTTATGTCCATGGAGCATTTGTACACTGACAGAGGGCAGTTGAATATGAACTTTTTTCTCATGTTTTCCTTGAACAGAAGAACCCTTACCTTGTTTAGGTTTGCAAACTCCACACTCAACTTCGTATTTAGTGGTTCCAATTTGTCCTCCTCCTCCATTGGGTTTCCTCCTTGACCTTGTTCGTTAGGAGGTGGATTGTCCTCCATCTGGTTTTGCATGTTGAAGTGGACCTGATTTGCATGGGTATCCCATGGAATGAGAATGGGACTGATCAGGGAGATCTCCTCTGGGAGGAAGAAAGGAAGATCCAGTTGGTTGGGAATGTGAATCTGGGGGGTTGCTCGTGGTGGACGATTCCAGTAGCTTTGCATGGCTTGAAGTACGTTGAGATTCATAGATGGTGCTAGTGGTTGTAACACGTTGTTGATCCAAGTTTGGGTCATGAAGTTGTTCACTGCTAACCCCACCCCCTCCGATATAAGTTGTGCCAGGTAAGGGGTGTTTTGTATCACTATGACATTGTCCTGACCATTGATCTCCATATTGAAGAAGATCGCATGGCCCATTAACCCTGCTTCCATCCAGATTAGAGGTTGGTAGTTTGGGAGTAGTGGAGGTGAAGTGTAGTAAACTGTTGGATTTGGTAGTTGTGGGGGAAGTGGGGGTAGATTGTTCATGGTCGGGCGGGGTGTTTGATGGAGAACTTGGATAACTCTGTTTCTCCTTCTCAGTAAGTGAAAAAGTCTTGGCATTTTGAGGCTCTTTGGGATTTATAGGGGAACTTGCACTGTCTTCACACTTGATTGAATGTGAGACAATAGGTAACTTTATATGGGTAGGATCCAATTGCATAGGAATGGAGTGGGGAAGCGTAAAGGATTCATCCGAAGATTTTGTAGGAGCCACATTTTTTAAGGTAGTGTCCATTTGTTCAATTTCTAGTAAGGGAGTGGACAGGTGTTGTGGCAACGCATTAGGGTTGGGAAGATTATCACCAAATGGGTGTGGATGATTGGTGATAGGATTAGGGATAGCCTCGATTATTGGTTGGCTTTGATGGTGGATTGTACTAGGCGGTTGAGCTCCTATGGGAGTAATACCTGCCGGTTGATTATTGCTAATTGTAGGCTTAGTTAATGATTGAGGCGTGAAGGAGGGTGAATTAGAAGTGTCTCCACGTGTAAGCTATAAGTAGAATTGGTTTCATATGAAAGACATATAGTTTTTGACATGTAGTTCAAACACTTGAAAGTACGAAGTCAAAAGAGTGTGCAATCACTTTTATCTATCTTATATGTCTAGCATGACGTAAAACTTGATACGCATCTAAAGTCTATTTAAATGGCTCATATGACTTAACTTATATGACAATCCCTGAAGAATTTAAATTGCTTAAAGCATAAATAATTCTTGGTCTTGAAGTACCACATCCTACGTGCAATTTGTACATATGTATCTTGCTATTATAATAAGCATGATAATGTGGTAGCGAGAAATTTTTTCTCTATGGAGATATTGAAAAGGCTATTCCACGGTATTATATGAGACATTATATATATACAAGAATGATGATTTCAAGGTGCAACATATTTATTCAAGTGATAATATGGTTGATTTGTTCACCAAAATCTCTACCGACGTCAACCTCAAGAAGTTAGTGTACAAGATTGGGATGTGAAGGCTCAAGGATGTGAATTGATGCTCTCATCAGGGGAAGTTAATGCGCGTTGCATTCTTTTTCCTTTATAAGGTTTTGTCCTACTGAGTTTTCGTTCCAAGGTTTTTAACGAGGCAACCAAAAGGCGTATTGTTAGATATGTGTAATATTTTTCCTTTTCTAGAATTTTTTTTCCCATTGGGTTTTATTTTAGTTAAGGTTTTACCGAGGCGCATTATTTGTTGAATAAACATTTAAGGGGGAATGTTATAGATCGTATTCTATTTAAGATGAATGTCTATATTTCCGAGAAATCTTAAAGATTTTACTTGGTGGCTAAGTTACGCTTCCCGATAAAAAGAGGGGTCATATTTCATTATAAATCATACCAAAATTCAATATTTCTCTTTCTTTCTCGTTTTATCGTTTCATTTCAAAACTTATAATTTCCATTTTTTGTAACCAATTGGATACAAACGCGCATCTAAATGTCAGCGTAGACCCAATTTTTTTGAGTTGATTCATGGTCGACCAAATCTGACCACGTAGAGGAGTAGTTTGACCAGTATAGGACTTCTCCAAATGCAACTTGACAAAGGGGTTATATATATATATATATATATATATATATATATATATATATATATACGGTCATATTCAAACTGATACAGTTAGCTTATCCTTTTATCAGAACATGTATTTGTTAATTCTATTCATCAGACTTTAGAGAGACAGAAAGTCATTGTTTTTAATCTTGGATTTGAATTTAGATATTTAATTGTCTCATAATATCTTAAGTTAAGCCCTTAGAGGCTAATATGCTAAATATTCTTGACTCAATAAGCTAATAAGACAAAGGGAAACTTTAAGAAAATACTCATAAAGGAAAGTTTTGAGAGGAATTTCATACTCATATTGACTAAAGTTGTTTAAATGATCAATAAATTAAAGGTTTCTAATCATCAAATATCGATTCTTAAATTGGATATGTTCTTGTAGAGATTATTAGAATATTTTAATTGGTTTTTATTGATTTTCTGTAATTAAGATCTTTTGTTATCAAATTAATTGATTTATTCACTAGTTATCGTTCTGTTTGCTAAAAAAAACTAGTTATACAAATGTCTTTTAGGCAAAACCCCGACCATACGGTGACACGTAATTTTTATCAATTTGCTATAAAAACTATCACTAGATAAGGAAATGCCCGTATAGTCCAACATTGTGGTCTTAAAATTATTGTTTGTCGTGACTCAATAATTTTTTGATAAATAAATTAATTCTTGTTATATTTATTTATTCACGGATAGAGAATGATAATGGGGATCATAATTTATAATTAGTTTATTTTAATAATTTACTTAAAATTAAACTATAAATTATAATCTATTTAAATTGCTACAATTAACATAAAAAAGATATAATACTCATTTTAACATCCATATCAAACATAAACATCAAATTAAAAATTTAATTTCAATGGTATTATTTTCTATTTGAATATTTTACAAGAGAATACATTAAAGCTATCAGTGTCATCCATATTAACAAATTTTCTAGAATAAGAAGCTTACCAATCTATATGTAAACTACTCTTGAATACATCTAAATTGGTTTCACAAGAGTTTCAACAGTGGGAACAATCAGCTACTTGATGAAAGTTAACACGAACAACATCATTCTTTAAAATACAATAAAAGATGAAAAAAAAACTTACTATTGATTTTACTTCATGTCTTGTATACAATAAAATCAAGAGAAATTTTTTGTATCGTATAAAGAAACTCCCAAGGGGACTTGCACCCCTAAAGAGAAAATTTACTACTACAAACAAAGAGAACCAAAGGCACTAAACAAATATTAACATAATATAAATTGTGGTAATTCAATATAGTAGTTCAAATTATATTTTATTATAACTCGTTTAAAATGATGTTTACTGGTGATAAAATATAAAACATTTGATAGAAGTCTATATAAATTATTATAGGGATTTTAATTTTTTTCTTAATTAAAGAAATAAGAGAAATATTTTTATTTTTCTATAGATTTATCATATGTTAATTTTCATAATGAAACAATGTAAAAATTATAAAAAATAATATTTAGGATAATTTATTGATAGTAGAAAATTTATCAGAGGAAAATGAGTTCAAACCATGTAGATTAAATTTTCACGTCAATTAAACATATAAGAGATAGCCTCCTCATACGGTATGAACAAATCCATCAATTAAATTAACTTTTGAGATTTAATAAACTATACTTTTTAAAATTACTTCTGAATATGAATTTTTCTAGTTTGAAATCGCCCTCAAATAGTGTGGATGGATGAAAACCTTTTAATTTTAAATTTTAAATTACTCTAAAACAATATGAGTAAATACGAAAATTTTGTAAATATTTACCAATATCTCCTTTTGTTGCACTATTATTTAAAAAATTAAGTTTACTTTCTTTGTGAAAACTTCTAGTTGACAAAATCAAAATTAATAATTTTACCAAATAAGAAAAATGAACGTTTCAAATGATTATTTGCATATAGTACTCTTCATAAAAGTAGTCTAATCAACATTGAGTAACATTTAAAGGAGTATTGTAGTTATGAGAATGTGGGTCTCATGTGTATCAATGATAGTTTGCATTTAAGAATTGCAAACAATGTATGATTTTTTTTAAAATGACAAATATGCCCTTGGTCTACCATCTTTCCTTTTCTATGTAATAGGGGAAAAAATGTGATTTTAGGCTAAAAACTCTTTTTTAGTTATTTATGCAAATGAGATTCGAAAACATACTAGCTTCTACATTCTTCACTTCCGAATCAAATAAATCATATTCTCCATTTAAAAACATTCACAAAAGTTAGTCCTAAAACAATCTTATAAATAACGAGAATGAATTAAGATGGTAGAAATGAATCAAAAATGAAAAATAAATAATGAGCATTTACATAACCAAATTTAACTAGTTGGAGAAAAAAAAAAGTAGTACTAATTATTTTTGTTGGTGTTGTCATAAAATTCAATTTTTAGTACGTCATTTCTTTCCACGACCCAAATATTTTCTGGTAAAGAAATCATATGACAATTATCAGCATGATATTTTTAATTATCAAAAATAAAAGAATTCCCATAATTGGGGAAATAATGGGAAAAGGGAAGCTTCTATGGAAACCAAACGAACCAAAAACCAGAAAAAGAAAATAAATAAAGGGCTCCTTTTGAATCTGTGGAAACTTCAAAAAAACGAATATATCTGAGAATATAGAGTATCAATCAGTTTAAATACTTCGTATAAAGAATCAGAGTATTAAAATCAATCAGCTCTTCAACTTGCAGTTTGAGTAGTTGTTGAAAGATACTGATTCACAGAGAGAGATCTGAATTTCGTGTAAATCATGGCTTCAAGTTCAGCGAAGAACAGTCCGTTACTACCAATGACGACGGCGGTGGCGGCCGATTCACCGCCGCCGCGAACGGAGGAGAAGCTCTTCAAAGGATCGGCCATGACCAAACGCGGTGCTTATGCTGCTATATCTTACATGTCATGTGCTGGTATGGATATTTCCTCTTTCTTCGTTCGCTCCTTATTAGCGTATCTGTTACTGTTGAATTACGAACTTGCGTTTTTGAAATTTTGCTTCTTTTTTTGAGTAATCGCAGTTGTTAAATTTTCTCCCTATACTTTGAAGACAGTTGTTGAAATTGCAAATTTTAGAGCTAGGAAGAGAGTTAATTTATCTGTTCATTACGTTCGATTCAAATTGAGAGTTTATTTGGTGATCGTGAGTGGATTGATTCGTCATGGAACCTAGTGTTTTACGGTAGTTAGTTAATTAAACTGTCGAATTTTGACTTTCTCCATCACCTGGAGAAACTAGTTTAAATTGCAATCGTTATAGCTTGCAAGGGAGTTGCTTCTACCTGTTCGATTCAAATAAAGAGTTCATTTTTGTTGATGGAGAGCTGAGTGATTCGTCATGAAATGAAGTATCATAAGGTATTTCCTTTCCTAATTGTCTTAAAAAAAGTTGAGCTTTTGAATCATGCATGGTGTTATTAATAGGAAGTTCTCTTTCCAATTTGGTCTTAAAGGGAAAACCATGTATCCAGGTACTCAATGTGTAAATATTTCACTGTTATTAAATAGGATTAGTCGCTCAATATCATTGAAATGTTGAGCTTTATGAGCACATCAAATGCCTTAGGTATTTTCTAACTCCTTAAAAGGAGAACTGGCATTTTTGTTGGTTCTTTTCGAGTATTTTCTTCTTTCCTCAGTTGTATAAAGAGTTATCATGCTTGTCGGCTTGCTCATCTTTTGATGGCATGATCAGATGTTCTTTCGGACGGATTTATCCCTCGTTGTATAGTGGGGGATTTTCGGGGGTTGGATATGAAAGAGTTATGCACAATCTCATACCATCTAGAATGCCACTCTGACATTAAATTGCACCAATTGTTCATTAACATGTTCGTTTGATCTTGGCAATTTTGGATTTAGACCCTCAGGCCTCAGCATTACTCTTTAAATTATTTAGCACTTTTACACAAAAAAATGTGTTGATTATCCTGGACATTGTATACATATTGATCCAATTATGTGTATTTACGCATCCTTAAAATGTCTCATCTTGTCAAATGACAGACATGTTTGAAGACTTGACTTTTCCTTTGCTTTGCTTTTGCCAAGACCACTCGTGTTATAAATGGATGACTCCAATGGGATAAAAGTAACTGGATAAGGAAGGTTAAACTTACTATTAAGTTATTAACTTATGATGGACACTTGTATTATTGGAATCGTAGCTTTATGTCCACCAAAGTTGTCTTTCTAGGCATTATAAGCAATTAATATTAAATATATAAAAGTATTGTGTTGTGTCTTTGGCACATCTTATGCTACACGATTCAGACAAATGGATCATATTTATGTCGTTCCGGATGTGAGCTTTGTCCAAATATGCCACTCTACCGTAGTGTGAAATTAACTTTTTTGTTTGTGCGTGGTAAATCCATGTCTAAATTTCAGTGTTATATTAATGAGATTCTACAACATAAAGTGGGCAGATTAAAATCTGTTGTTTATCACGTATCTGGAAAAAAGAAAAGCTAAAAGATTTCAGATTGGTCTAGTGACTCCATTGTTTAACATACTAAATTAGGGTTTACCTTTGACTTTGCTTGTTGAATCAAAACATGAGGGCTCTGAAGATAAAGACTCAACAAAGACCCCATTGCATGTTGTTGCTTTGAGCTTAATGTCCATTTCTGGATGTTATTCTTTGTCCATTCTTGTCAATGTTAATTCAAGTACAGTGAGGTCAGGGGAGTCCACTCGGTACTACAATTATATTTTAGGACAGTTAGTTGAAAAATTAAACACTTAATAATGTGAATCCAATGACAAGAATTAAGATATAGCCACTGATGTCTTGTATGTGTGGTAGCAATAAGCATATACATCTAGAAGAATCTCAAATTCAAAGTCAAGTGCCGAAGTATAGTTGCCAGTCTTGAATTTTGATTCTGTCAGGTCTAATAATAGAAATTTCCTTTTATTTGCTCTATCACTTTGCTTCACCTTTCTAAGCATCATAGTCCGAAAGTTGATTTAGTCCTATTGTTTATCAAAGACCTTTTGGTTCTCCATAATATATATTTCTTTGTGGTTTCATTTTTTTGCATTTAAGGACGTTTCATCTTTTTCTTTTGGAGAAGCTCACCGTAGTCATTTATGGCACTGCTTGATGCTTACAAAATTGCCTGATTTTGACTTGCAGTTCTCTTGGTACTATTCAATAAAGCAGCTCTTTCTTCATACAACTTCCCATCTGCAAATGTCATCACACTCTGTCAGGTACTAGAGACTAGTTTTAACAGGGATGCCTGACAGTCTTTGCATTGTACCACACGTTATTTATTCATTTTCCGGAGCTGGTTGTGAACATTTATCCTAAGCAATTTGTCTTCATGACCTTTAAATAGAGTGTCAGTTCATCGTGCAAAAGCTCTGGCTTATTTCTTAAATAGACCTTTAAGTTATTTTGTTCCGTGCTTTTCAAAAGCAGTTCTCTATATCAGTTGGCATCACCGAACTGATATATTTAGCTTCCTGTCATTTGCAGATAATATGTTCATGTTGTTTTCTTTATCTCCTAAGACGGTTGAAGCTCATTTCTTTTCATTTGAGTGAATCTCCGGTAATACCTGACAATTTTAAAACATTTGTGCCACTGAAGACACTGATTGATACTTCACCCGTTGCTGTGACCTATCTCCTCTACATGGTAATTGCTTCATTTAGTAGTTTTATGCTTATTATTTCCTCAAAGGTCATGAGTTCGCATCTCACCAAAAGATTTTATGTGGTCTCTGGTTCTCCTTGAAAGCTAGTTACGATGGAGTCTGTTCGAGGAGTAAATGTACCCATGTACACAACCCTTAGGAGGACAACTGTTGTATTTACAATGATTGTGGAATCCATTCTTGCAGGTCAGAGGTACAGTCGTCCTGTTATTGGAAGGTGAGATTTCCTTTTTCTTTTAGTTAGTTCTGTTGCAGAAGCTATGTCTACAAAAATACTATGGGACCTTGAGATAGACAACAGGAAAAGTTCCTCATCAAGGGATCAGAATATTAGGAAAGAAAATTTAAAACTTAACTTCTCACAGTTTGTAAAACCGAGGGATAACTGGGATCGATGTTTCACTTTCTATTCATTTCGTTCTCTCTCGTGTTCTCGATTTAGGACTTGAAGTTGCTTCTGATATTTCTTATTGAATCATCTGGCTCACCAACAGCGTACTTTCTCAACAAACTAAACAATTTCCCATAAAGAAGAAAAATTCAATGTGGAAAATAGTGACGAGAGGAACCGGATTAATGTTTCAGTTGTTCCTTCATTCTCCTTCCAGAAACAAGATTTATAACTCTGGGAAAAAATGAAAGTTTTTTCGACTCAAAATGCCTAAAGTTGAAACGAGGCTTGTGACCCGGGGAAATGAGATTTCTGACTAAATGTATAAAGTTGAAAACTGGTTGCTTAACCTGACAGCCTTAAATAGCATAATGGTACGATACATGAGAGCCAAATATATCGCTATTCTGTTGCTTCATTTGTGTTCTTCTGGAAGCTGCAAGAAAGAATAGATCGTTTAATTTTCTCTTTTGTCTCGGTTCTGTTAAATTTCTAGTAATTAGTATTACGGTCTATTAAGGGGTTTATCAGTTAAACACTAAGGGGTCGTTTGGTATGATGTATAAGCAAAAATACCGCCTTATCCCTTGTTTGGTTACTAATCCTAGGATAAGTTATCCCAGGATTACAAAAAGTATTTGGATAACTTTTACCTGCCAGAGAATGGAATAGTAATCCAGGATAAGTAGTAAAATTGACAATCTCAGGATTAATACAACATGCCAATCAGTCAATAAGAAATAATACCACGATAACTAATCTTAGCATAACTTGTCTTCAAACCATGGGTCGTTTGGTTTCACTGACAAAGTTATGCAGGGATTGTAATCCAAGGTTTGTAATACAGGGATCTATAATAACTGGTTTATTTAGTGCTTGCCAGATGTTTGGTTCATTGCATTAAAAATGAAATATACGGTGTATGATGTAAAAATTTGTAATTTTACCCTTATTTTAAAGTAAATAAAGAATAGAAAGATGTAATCACAGTTATTTTTATTTTTAGGTGTTTTATCCCCATAAAGCTAATCGCTGTATGGGTTATCCCATGTTGGATCCGGCACAAAATAATAGCAATTTTGTCGTATAAAATTCTAACCAAACACGGTATAAGATATTATTGAATTTTATACCACGACCATTTTCCTAATCTTGGTAACCAAAACGACCCCAGGGATTCTCCTTTTACACTTCTAAATTGACCCATAAGATGACAAGTTATTGTTGCTTGCCTTCCGTAAGTTTTATTCTTGCTTCTTCTGTTAAGGGTTCTCTTAATCACACATCATTCAAGCACATAGTTTGAGTAACACCATGAGCATATTTCTCGCTCGTTCTCTAACAAAACATTGCCTAACATTACCAGTGTGGTGATAATCGTGTTTGGTGCTTTTGTTGCTGGAGCTCGGGACTTGTCATTTGACTTTTATGGCTATGCTGTTGTCTTCTTATCCAACATCACAACGGCAATATACCTTGCAACCATAGCGCGGATTGGTAATGTTTTGGCCTTGTCATGTATTCTTTTCAGGTTGATATCTTTTTGGTCCTTTCTAATATTTCCAGCTATCCAGGAAAATCAAGTGGCCTCAATAGCTTTGGCCTAATGTGGTGCAATGGTATTGCTCTTGTTCTCTATTAGTCACCCTTGTCGTTCATCCTACTTCTGGTTTTCTGATATTTTTTTTGTTCTTTTTTACCTCTAATAGGAATCATCTGTGGACCTCTCTTACTTGTTTGGTCACTTATTCGAGGTGACCTGGCACTGACAATGAACTTTCCTTACTTGTTTTCACCAGGTTTCCTGGTAAGTTTGATGATTAACTTCAGTATGGTATCTTGCTATCTCATTGATCTTTTCCTGCACCACATAACGTGATATTCCACTTTGCTTCATCGCATTGTCTCTTGGGGAGCTCAAAGTCATTGGAGTTCTTCCCCTGTCCCCCACACCCCCCATCTCCCATCTCCTGGTTCCTTCCAACTGTTGCTGGACATTTAACTGCTACTTATAAATGTCTTAATGGGATGTCATATTGCTGTGTTTTGACTCTCGTATTTTCTAAATGAGCAGGTTGTAATGCTTATGTCTTGCATATTGGCATTTTTCTTGAACTACTGCATATTTCTCAATACAACACTGAATTCAGCCGTCACACAGACAATATGTGGTAACTTGAAGGTTTGTTCTCCGATATCTTTCTATTCTATTAAGCTTTCTGATTCACCTTGCTGGGTCGATACTCCAAGTGGAGAAAGTGCAAAGTATCATTTTTAATGGCAGAAGATGTTTGTGGTCTTGTGGAGGAATCCAAGTCCATAATTCGGGTAGTCAAATACTTTACTTTGTTGCAACTGGAGTTGAATAGAGTGTACGATTGCAAGCGATTGTGCTATTTTGAGAAAATGAAAGGAGGTTCTGTATTTTCCTTGCATCCTTGCATGCTGACCGGAGGTTTCTTGCTCATAGGATGTAATCTTGAGGTTTGGCTCCCCAGTGTGCAAGTTTTTGGTTTCTAATGCCAATTAAGATATCTCGTCATCCTAAGCTAGAACTAGCCATTAATGAATAGTAAGAATTTCTAGCATGTTCAGCTCTTCTTTTTGTTATTTTTCATAAAGTTTCAGTTGCTGGAGAAGTCATTTCTAGAGTACCTGGGCTCCTCATAAGGCTTGTTGCAGCAGAGGGTGCTGATAACAAACATGTGAAGGGTAAAAGATATCTCTGTGAACCTTGCATCTCTTATAGTTCTGTTCTAAAGGAATTCTTTTTCTTTATACAGAAATCCACCTAAATAAGTGGAGGATTAGGTCTAACCCCTGCATGTTCATTAAAACAAATAGAACAGTTCCAAAATGGAAGAGGGAGCATATTCCTTCTTTTTGTTTTGCTAAGTAAGAAAAAAAAAAGGGGTGGGGGGGGGGAGTGGGGTGTGCCTAACCTCCCTAAGCCAAGCTATGAGTGGACATGCCCACTCCTTTTGTAATTTGATCCTATAATATAAATTTTAGTATAGTAAATCCTTTCCAACAGTGTATAGAAGGACTCCTATTTACAAAATGACAATTGAAACAAGTTTTACAGTTAGAATTCTTTGACGTTACCTACTATCAAATGGAAAATTCACATCTCCATCTAGTCACCTGAACCAGCAAATGGGGTTTGCTCCATCTACCTTGTTTAACTCTGAATAATTACTACAATATCCATATAAAAGTGATGGAGAACCTTTGTCACTTGATTCTCTTTCTAGATTTTCCTGCTTTTGTTTTAATCAGCTTTAGTTAAGAGTTGTTAGAGGAAGATGTGGCAAAAACAGTTAGAGGCCTGCGGCCTTTGTCCACCATACCTTCCTCTTGAGATATGGTACCAATTATCCAGTGCTCGTTTCCTCTCATGCATGTGGTTGCACGTGAATTTTCTCGTCCTCTCATTAATCCTTGATTTCTTGTTGAAGAATTAAAGAGTATTGTGGTCTTATAACTTCTCATTTGAATACTTGGAATTTAAAGACGGATGTACAACTCATATGAGGATCAAATACCTAGCAGAACAAGATGTTAACTTCTAAAGTATGGATTTAAGTGTTGTGTTTTTCAATCTATTGGAACTGCCATAATCTGGACCTACCATCAGCTACATCCAATGTCCCCAAAGTGATGGCAAAGGAGAACAAAGACGCTGAACTTATCACCTTGTCCCACAGAAACCAGCTTTATAGAATAGCCTCATATCACTAGGCTACAGTTACTGGATTATCATCGTTTTAGTAATTTCAATAGATAACTTCCAGATATACTTTCTTAAAACATACCAAAAAATAGCTCATGTCCTTTGTCAAAAGTTTCTCTTTTCTATGTAATTGTAGTTGAGTACGAAGCTACATGAACCTTTTGCAGAGCTGGTGGAAATTTGGATAAGTTTGACTATTGAGGTTCTGCAGACAATAGTTAGTTACTTTAATAAAAAGTAAAGAGAAAAACAGGAGAGATGGAGATTTTTATACTGGTTTGTGTGCCGTTGTGGCACCTACATCCAGTTCCCTTGGGTCACAAGGGTTCTCTTAGATCTTCAATCAAACATTTACAAATGAAAGTGTGGTTTTCCTCATGTTTACCACAAATGAGTTACAGTATGAATCCTTGACACAATCTTTGACTTGCTTTCTTTTTCTCTCTATCTTTTGAGAACTCTAATTTTGGAAGACCAATGACGAGATCCTGAGTTTTGAATAGTATGCATGCTAGCTTGACCAAGTTTTTTATGCCATACCCAAGGATCATCAATTATGGATGCTAGACAAAGCTGAATTGACAACAACAACCCAGTGGAATCCTGCAAGTGGGTCTGGGGAGAGTAGTGTGTACGCAGACCTTAACCCTACCTATGAAAGACAAAGCTGATTTGACATGACATCAATATTACCAAGGGTGTAAACATTTCTATCTCTACTTCCAGATAGAATGATTTTACCTGATTCATCTTTGATAATCCACCCATGTTTTTTAAAACGAATCTCATAGCCACTGTAACATAGTTGACTGATGCTGAGCAGGTTGTATCCAAGTTCATCTACAAGATAGACTTCGTCCACATCGCATGATGAACTGAGAAGGACTTTTCTAACTCCAATTACATTTTCTTTTGATTTGTCTCCAAAAGTAACTGACCCACCATCAAGCTTGGTGATTGATTTGAAAAGTTTGTCACCTATCATGTGTCTGGACACGCGCTATCAAGATACCATTTTCCTTTTTGATTTTTCTTGTGGTGTTCCTCACTTGTTCCTTCGGTTGCTATGAGACTTAATTCATTTGCTTCCTCGTGGTCAAATTCTTCTTCATCACTATTTTCTCTGAAATCCATGAAACACATGTTTGCTATCTCCTCATGATCAGATCCTTCTTCATCGCTCCATGCACCAAAAGATTTTTTCTTTTGATAATTTTTGTTGAGTTTCTTTTTCAGTTCAGGATATTCAGCTTGAATATGACCAAGTTTTCCACATTCATAGTATCTTCCATCATTCTTGTCGTTCTCATTCGCTGCTTTACCTTTTCTGAAGTTTGGTTTGCCTCTTCAGCCATTTCTGTTTCTTCTCATCATGCTTGATATTTCTTTAGAGAGCACATCTATGTTTTCCTCTTGTTCTCCATCTTCTTCTTCTGACTCAGCCAATGTTGTTTTAAACATAATGGTTTTCTTTTTTTCTTCTTGCACACGTTTGCTCAAATGTGTCTTCTCAAAGGCAATAATATCACCTCTGAGCTCATCATATGACATCTTATCAAGATCTTGACATTCCAGTGCAATGACTCTCGGTTGCCAGGCTGTAGGTAAGCTTCTCATTATTTTCCTGACTTGTTCTCCATTTTTTACTCGTCTGCCAAAGGATTTCAGCTCTCCTCATTTTGCTAAATTTAGAAAACATCTCTTCCGCTGATTCTCCGTCCTTCATTTGAAATAATTCATAGTCATGAATCGGTAGATTTATTCTTGTTTCTTTGACTTTGTTTGTTCCTTCATAAGTAACTTCTAGCTTGTCCCACATTTCTTTCGCGGTTTCACAGCTTGAGATCTTCTCATTTTCTTTACTGCTTATTGCATTATACAGAAAGTTCTTGGCTTTAGCATTTTCCAGAACCACAACAACTTGCTCGTAAGTATAGTTATCTAAGTCTAGTGGATCATATGATACCTGACCTTCAGTAGTTTTGTTCTTTTTCACTTGTGGTTGTGGTAAGGGGAGACCGCCTTTTGATAACACGTCAGACTTTGATGTCATATGACTTTGCATATGTTTTCATACGCACTTTCCAGTGTGAAAAATGTTGTCCATTGAAGTAATGTGGCCCTTGTTTGTGAAGTTCCTTCTTGTAATAGTGCTCCAATAACAGTGTTTGTTCCATTGATCTTTATTCACTTTGCGGTTAAGCAAAAGGTCTCCTCCGAATGTGAGACCAGCTCTGATACCAGTAGAAAGTACAAGGGGGAGAGGGGAATTGTAAAAATTCTTTAGTCGACTAACTTTGTTCTTAGTTGACTATTGAGGTGCTGCAGACAATAGTTAGTTCAGCAAATAAATGTAATAAAAGGTAAAGAGAAAAACAGGAGAGACGAAGATTTTTATACTGGTTCGCGTACCAATGTGGTACCTACATCCAGTTCCCTTGAGTCACAAGGGTTCTCTTAGATCTTCAATGAAGATCAAACAGTTAAATGAATCTGTGGTTTTTCTCACGTTTACCTCAAACGAGTTACAATATGAATCCTTGACACAATCTTTCACTTGCTTTCTTTTTCTCTCTATCTTTTGAGACACTAGTAAGCTTAGGAATACGGGTTTTTTTTTTTGAGAAGTAGAAAGAGTGAAAACTTGTATGAAAGTTGCGTCATCTTCCACGGCCTTCCTTCTCTTCTTATATAGTTCTTGATGAGGCTGTCTATTCTTTGCTCTGAGATTTGAAAAATCGTTGATTATGATTTTCCTTTTGACACAGTGTATTCTAAGAGTAGGACCCAAGGGTTGCCTCTTGAATCCAGCATATGAAACAGGGCTGGATTCAAACTCAATCAATATGTTAGATCTTCCTTAATGGTCTTGGACTCTAAAGCATTTCATTCTTGCAGTCTTCTTTCCAATTGCTTAATTTGAGTCTTCTGTAGGTTTTGCATAGTTGATTGATTTCCTTTCCTTCCTTGTTTCTCTGATGTATGCATTTGATGTAGGGATCTTAATAAGACAATTGTCTGCCTCTGCCGTTGGACCTTCTTTGATTTCTTTCTTATTCTGGTGCACTGATTTTAGGAACTTCCCTTCTTGTGTTTTGGACAGTTGACCTGCGTACGTAGTAGACACATTAGTAGAGAGTCTTTATCTTTTGTGTTTAGTCATCATTAAAATTCGAAACCTAACACAATAAACAAGATTCAGAGCCCTACTGCCCACAACCTCTTTGCGCTGCAATTCCCTATACACCTTCAAATTTTCATCTACTCCCTGTGTTTTTTGTGAAACAGCAGGTGGCACTTCTAATATGAAATTGAAAATAGAAGGGAGAGTTATTCACTATACAAGGGTGGCTGTCAATCTTTATCTCCTTTGAACTTGAGCTGTGCTTATAGCAGCCAGCTGAAAGCTCAGTTAGCTTGTCAATCTGCTCTCTGCGTTTGCACTTATAGGATTCCCTTGAAGATGAACTTCTTTCTGGGTTTTCATTTCTCAGCAGAGATCGGTTGCACTTTGGTAAGTGGCTTGAGTCCACTTTCCAACCAAGGTCCTATGCTTGCGAGACTTCCATTTATTTAACTTGTCATGTACCCCGAGTCAAAAGAAGTAAAATGTCGGTGATTGATGAGTCTCTTATCATTACTACAGCTTTTTCTTCCTTTTATGCAGGACTTTTTTACAATCTCCCTAGGATGGTTCATATTTGGCGGGCTTCCATTTGATATGGTGAGCGTACTATTGCTGTTTCTGTGATTGCCGTTGTATTTTGTCTGCTAATCATTGTAGATGGATATCTGCTTTCAGTTGAATGTACTTGGGCAGCTTCTGGGATTTGTTGGCTCTGGTCTCTACGCCTACTACAAACTCATAGGGAAGTGATTGTTGAGAATGTCCATATGATCGTTCCAGGAAAAGTTATTATTGCAGCATTGTTTTTACCCCATTTTTTGTATTGGTAATTATGTGATGCTTGAAGAGACACTCAGCTGCAAGGTATAATTTCCTTAATAGGTAATTCAGGGATCCAATCCTCACCGGGGTAGTAAAAGTTTCTGTTGACATAATGTTACTGAGAATTGGGTGAGCGTAAGGATTGTAGCATGTGGACCGAATCTCGGCACTGCAGGGCCCTAAAAAGGAGAATTACCCCACAAGGATGAGGGAAACTTAATTAGTTTGAGATGTACACAGTAATGACATTTTTTTTATGATCACATTGTAATTTAAACCCAGTGCTTAGCGAGCTTCTTCAATGGGGCAAGTTGTGACCCCAACGATGTTAGCTGTATGATGCCTTTCTTAGGCATTTTTTTTCTTTTTCCTATTAATTTATGTATTTTGCAGTGTTTGTCACGATTTTCTGCTAGTCCATCTTATGAGTCTCTGCGAGAGAATTTACATTACTTGGTTGGCAAATACGAGAGCAGGACGTGTATACATTTTAGATCAATTGGGTCTTCTATCCAACTTTAGAAATAGCAGACCGGCTTGTCGGAGGAAAAGGAGAAAAAGAAAGTGGAAAACTGATTTGAAGATGGCAAATTTTTAACTTTTATATAAAGAATTTTTACACTATTGACTTTATTAAAAGCCAAATACAAGTAATTATATTCATTATAAAGTGGAGGGGTAACATAAAAAGATGATAAATACTTGTTTTAGGAAAATGGAAATCAAAATAAACCACTAGAAACTTTTTTCCCTTCACCCCATGGTGCATAGGTTCTATCTTTCTTTGGGCGAATCAAAATTTTCCCTGTTGTCATAAACCAATAGAAACTTTTATTAGGGGCTTCGGTGTTGTCAAAACTTTTATTATGACAATTTTCTCTGTTGTCATAAACCAATAGAAACCAATACTAGCAACGCATCTATTGCTGGTTCACAAATATATTATACGAAAAAGTTTCGTAAGATTAATTCAAACGACAAGTAATTTGAACCATTGAAAGTTGGAGAAAATAAAAAAGTTTAAAATCCCTACAACTAATAGTAGCCACCAATTCATTTGGAAATTTGAAGGGCATTCATATATTACTATCAAATTTGTTTAACACGCTCGGCTTGGTGCGTGATTGAAACATTTAATTCCGGGAACCAAAATAACTGTCGTCCTATTCCTTAAAAAAACTGAAATCAGCAAAAATAACTGCTGTCCTCTCTCCTCTCTCACATTCTTTCTCTTTTGAGAATCTCCTCCCAATCAAACGAGACTCTAACCCTAATTCTTCACCAAAGAACCAAACCCCTTTGAAACAAAAGGGGGAAAAAAACATTTGACAAAAAATGGTGGTAATGAATCAATGTACAAGTCAGAAATAAGAAGAAGTTTAATTGAGGGTTTGCATACTAGTCATGCAAACCTTAGAGACAATGGAGGAAGATGATGTTAGCCCTAAAGTTTCATTAAGAAGGAATGGATCGTTTATTTGTGTAGCAGCACCTTTCTTGTATGATAAATTACCTGAGGAACCCCTTAAGCTTACCATCCTCAAATTGGATGGCTCTTCTTTTGGTAACATTGTTTTTATAATTATGCTATTTTGATGCATATTTTGGGTCGACGCATATGTGTCAATTTTGGATGGTTTGTAATGTATTGAATTTTGGGATTTGTAGATATTGAAGTGGCTAGAAATGGGAGCGTGGAAGATCTCAAACGGGCGGTGGAAGAGGCCTTCAGCCATTGCAAGATTTCATGGTATGCACACTGCTAATAGAAATGCTGCTAATATAGCAAATGCTAGACAGTTTTGTGATGTGTGGCGGAGAGGTGGGGGTGGTAAATAGGATTCAAGGAGTTGTTTAAAATTCGTAGAATATATTAGGAATTTTACACAACAAACGAGCATTGTGTTGTTTCTAGCCATTCCACATAAGTTTGATTTTGTTAGCCTGATGCAGTGCTTTAGAAAGGGTTCCTAATACTTTACATCAAAGGGGAAATTAAATAAGTTGTTGATCATGAATTCTCGATCCAAATATGTTTTGTTCATCTAGCTATGTGGATTGTGCAACATAGGAAGATAAACTGGGGAACTTAATATAAATTCCTACTTGTTAAACCAAAAAGAAAAAGGAAAAAAGAAATCTCAAGTGGTTTTGTGGTTTGTCTCCTTCAATCATTAGGGATATTGATGTTAATGGATTTTAAATACCGATTCCTTGTTCCATATCCCCTTCTTAATCGCAGCAGGCAATAGTGAACATTTGGCTGGTCTGATGTTCCTTAGACTGCATTCATTAATTGTTGATTTACATTTCCATCTTACTGTTTCCCACTTTTTAACCGGAGTTCAAAATTTGAGTTGACGAACAACTTCTGTGCTAGCTTGTTCAAAAGTTAAGTTGATTTCTTTCTGAACATGTAAAAAGGTACCAAATTGCGAAGTTCATACGACTCCTAATTTGAGTCTGACTCTGTTGCAGGTTACATGTATGGGGACATTTTTGCCTGAGTTATTGCGGACAGAAGCTACTTACTGATGATGATTTAATAGGAACCTATGGGATCAAGGATGGCGATGAGGTTTATTCTATGTCGTAGGAAGTTATGCGACAGATTATTTTCATATAATTTTATATGTTTTTATGGTGTATGCTTGTTGCCAATACATTGGAATCTGCAATCTGAAAAAAAGAGACAGTATAGGATTAGACCGAGAACTGCATTAAAATCATTCAAATTATCTTACGCCCAGGCATTGTAGAATCTTTAGATTTTATAATTTTAGGACCTTCACCTTCTGCAGCTAATGTTTTCACTAGCCCACATTGGTTTATTCTGGTTGGCTAATTCTCTTTTAGATCGTGAAGTATTACTTGCCGGTGATGGCCAAGACCAAATAACAGAAAGAAAAGATCTTTTACTCTCCTGTTCTCTCAAGCTAATAAATCTCTGATGGATGAACCATTGAGATCAGCATATCTGGTGTAAACTGAACATAGACAACAGCCAAACAGAGATTCTTTTAACACCTTAGATTTTTGTTCTATGAGAATTTCCTTTAGCATCCATATTGGCTACTTGGCAAAGGGAATCATTCCTTTGTCAGACTGAGATCTTTTGGATTTAGGTCACCCTGAGATCCTCTAAAGTTATTTTTGTGTCTCAAATCGGCTGCCGGAAGAGAAATTGGACTCCTTATATGGTCTTGGGCAATCATCATCTCATGAGCTAGCTTTTGGGGTTGAGTTAGGCCCAAGGTCCATTTCTTTATTTGTTGGTCACATCAGTGACGTGCACTTATGCAGTTGTGATGACTGATTTAGAAGAATGTCAAAACTAAGTCTGCATGAAGAAATGGATTTTCCTAACTCCCCCCCCCCCCCCCCCCAAACCACACACAAAAAAACAAATAGGAGAAAAAGAAAAGCGACAGTAAAGATAATTTATGACATTAGAATTGATTGCTCGGGTATACAAATCTGCACAGTTATCTGTTTCCAGAGGCTGTGGTATCTTTTACTAGATTTGCACCTCTAATTAAGTAAACTGTAGAATTGTCAAGAACCAACTGTGGCCAAAAGAGGAGCACCTTTCACTATCACCTAACGTTTCTTTAGAGGTCTTAGGTGGAGTCTCATCTTGCCATCATGAGATAGAATTCTCCTTTGCAAGAATGATGTTTTGTTCTGTGTTAGTGCAAGTGAAACTTTTTGAATAGTCAATCGATGTTCTAACATATATTTCTTTTTCTCTTTTTGCAGTTTACTTTTGTAACACATGTATCCATTGGTTATATTTCTTTTTCTCTTTTTGCAGCTTAGTTTTGTAAGACATGTATCCATCGGTTACAATCCGGTAAAAATGCGACCAGAAGGAGGGGACCATCATTTCGATGAACCCAGCACGTAAGTTCTCTAATATCGACTTCATCCTTATCCTTTTCTGTGGATGTAGTTGTTCTTCATGACTTTTATATCCTGCAATGCACTCGTTGTTTATGCAATAATAATATTGGTACTACAACTTACATCACTCTTGAGGTGGTATCTGAGTATGATTGTCTACTTTGTGTGATAACAGAGTAGAAATAGAGGATTCCCAATTTCTTTAAGCATTTTCAGCCATTTCGATGTTTGAAATAGAAGGAATTAAAGAGGTCATGACATGGAAAAAGAACATTTTGACTCATATATGACTTCTATCAAAATTTTAGGGTGTAAAAGGGAAAATACAGAGATGCTGTTGTCCTGAATTTTTCAGTTCAACAAAAAAATCAGAAATATTGTCTTTTACTTGTTGCTAGTATAGTACAGAGTTTGCAGTAATGGGTTAAAGGATAAAGAACTTATTGTAAGGATAATTACGTCTATAAATGAATAAAATGGAGAGGCTGTGAGACATTTTAGCTCTTTAGGATTGAAGAATTTCTTATATTTTTCCCGTTTTGGTTTGTCTTTTACTCTCTGGCGATTGTGTCGGATTGGTGGGAGGAGGTCTTACTTTTCCAAAAGGTTGGCTTTTCTAAACTACGGTGAAGTCAAGCGATTTGTGGAAGCATGTTTGACACTATAGCTAAGTATGTGTTGAAACACTAGTGTGAAATGTTTGGACCTTGCTTGTCAAGAATTACCGTTTGTAGCTTCATCTTTTCCCAATGTAAGCTTGGTTACTTCACTTTAGCTTCACATCATCAAAGGTGCACCCTATATTTTGTTGAGACTGCACATTCGAAGTGTCTACTATGTTCATGAATACCTCTAGCACTCCTACACTGTAAGAGCACTTGAGCTAACATTTTCTTGGAAAACACAATCTGCAGATCCAATGGCTTTGATGACAAAGAGCGGAGAGGTGAAAAAGAGGATGATCGATCCCAGGATGATTCAGAGAATGATGAAGACAGTACTTCTGAGGATGAGAATGATGGGGGTATTCTTAGCAGTTGCCAATACAGGTTGTTTCATTTATTTAGAGGGTGGTTATCTTACCAGAAACTGGCGAACTCAGAAAGGAGTGTGGAACAGAAGATGGAGTAATGCATCTAGATTACCCCATGGTTACTTAGGAAGTTTTGAGAATTGTTGTGCAGTTGCACAATAACAAGTATTGACTTTCCATAGAGAGTTGGAAAGCAGAACAATAACCAGCATTTTTGCAGCTCTAGGATATGAATAAAGTTGAACATCAACTGTAATCAACTCTGATTGGAGCTCTAGGCTTGTAACTTTCCAATTATTTCAACAGGCCAAGCTGCTTCTGGAGAGAGTGATACCAACACGTTGACTCTACGATTAGCTTTTTTGGATGATACAATCATTTGAGGCTCACAATGAAATGTGTTACTTGATACCAACTTGAGCTTATCATTAGAGAAGATATACTGCTGCTGCTTGTAGTGCATCTTCCCATCTGTAGATGATAATAGGCTGTATCGAGATGAGCTTGGGCGTCATTTAGAGAGAGTCTCGACAAGCTAGATCAGCAAAGATAATTAGGAAAATATCTGGTTTTGTAATAAAAAAACTCACGGGGTGCAGGTATGAAAATATCTGGTTATTGTGTAAAAGAAACTCCTGACTTTCCTGGGCATGACCCCCTGTTCATTTTGATGTACCCCCATGTCAGATTCAATGTAAGCTTTACCTTTTGGCAAAAACAGATATACAAAAGTATAATTTAAGGCATTGGAAGGAATAAGATCCATCTCCTAGTTTTGACTGAATACTAGGTTGACAAGCAATCCATTTCATAGTTTTCTTATGTTCTCACTTTAAACTCTTTACTTTATCATGTCTAGGATGGTTCTGTAAAAAGAAATGCTGTTGACAAGCAATCCATTTCATAGCTTTCTTATGTTCTCACTTTAAACTCTTTACTTTATCATGTGTAGGATGGTTCTGTAAAAAGAAATGTTTTTATCTCTGTGTTAAAAGGCATCCCGATACACTAAGCTCGCGCTATGCAGCAGGGTCCGGGGAATAGGAACTCATGACCTCCTGATCACATGGTAGCAGCTTTATTAGTTACGCCAAAGTTCCCCTTCGCTTTTATCTTTGTGTATGGAACGAAAAAAATAGAAAATAAGGTAAATGGTTTAATCAATTAGAGATCTTAACTTTTTCTAGTCATGCATTTATGCTCATTTTTCTCAAAATGATTGTCAAAGTTAAAGAAAGGAAACAACTTAATGAATCTGCATCTAATTTGCTAATAGGTATATTAACGTTTTCAACCTCTAAATTGAAATAGGGAAGACAATGTGTGTCAAATGCAATTAAACTTGAAAAGGCACACTTGGGACTTCTCTTGGCTCTCAAAGCAATTATGGAAGCATAAAATCTCATTGATAGGTGAGATTGTCATTTCATACATATTTTATGCCTTAGATCATTTCACCTGTACGTATCAAGAATGTCTGTATATTTACGTTTAGTCTTAAATTGTCCGCCTTGTACAATATATATTTCAGCATTTTTCTAAAATTTTCTTGTAGGCATTTGACTATACCTTGTATAAACATGTCGTTTTATAGTTAAAGTTTGGTCACTTGAAATATTGCCATGTACCTAACTGCCTATATAATTATGCTAGATAGTTAATTATTTTTCTCCCCACATTTTTTCACTTTTAAGCTTTGTAATTCTTAATATATTTTCTATAATAGGAATTGTCCCAGCTTGTATCTGGTGGACAATTTGGAAAAGAGACACGAGAGATGTTTTGAAAATAATAAAAGTTTCGCTCAGATATTGAAGATGAACTGTCTAGTTCTCTTTTATGAGTACTTATAGGAAGCTGAATCTATTGATGAGATTTTGCATAACTTATAATTGTTTAAGTTCTAGGAACTCATGCTTCCTTGTAATTATATAGGACTACAGTGTTTTGTGTAATCCCTGTTTAATACATATATACTAATATGTAAGGGAAAAAATCTATAATTTTTCGAATTTTATAAATTATCAGGTATGCCTCAAATTATATAAATAATCTGAATTCATCCCTTTCTATTTAGATCAACTTTTACATATTTACCTTTTACGCGGTCGAAATCGGGTAAGCCCGTTTCATAAGCTCGAGAGGTCACACGGAGGCCACATTCAGATGGATCTAGACGGACGGGGCTCGAGGTTAATGAAGAAGTGCAAACCTCGAGAATCAAAGCCTGCAACATCGGAGCCTAGGTACACAGTACCTCGAAATAATGTCGCTTGGAGATAGTGCCAGCATGGGCGGGAATTCCATAATGGCACAAGGATCAATTAGACAGTTGTACCAATTAGATTCCTTTCTGAAAATAGAAATGTATCATATCTAGGACCCTCCCCCATTACATAAAGGGGAGGCTGCTCATTTGTAAACATCATCAATCATAGGAAAAGAATATACTCCTTTACTTTTGCGCTCATTTCTCAGAATTGTTCTTCAGTTTAATTGCATTATTCTCTTTGTTTTATTCTATTGTTCATCGGATTCCATCTCGAGGACACCTTAGCTCGGGGTCGAGGCTTGCTTATATACTTGTTTGATTTCACTTATGTACTCAACTCACATACTTATTTTCTTGTTAAATAATCAGTATTGGACTAAATCGCATATCTTTAAGACTCCATTATAAATTTAAATTGTTACTCAGATTTTAGGTAAACAGGCTGGCGCCCACAGTGGGGCCTAAAGATAGTAATGATTATTTCAGTGCTAATTTTTTATAACACACGTTATTTTTCACACTTGTTCTTGTCAAAGATTCTTTGTTTTCAGGCTAAAACATGTCGAACTCAACAAACACACCAGTACATGGTAATGACGGTCTCGGATTCCATGGGGAGAATGATAATGCAGCAGTTTCAGGGGCCGGTGTACCACCGCTTAACCCCGGGGTAGTACCAGTTCCAGACCCAGTCGATGTTGGTTCACACGTTGCTCTAAGTGTGGACTTAGGCACTGACGTCGGAGGAAGTATACGCGGAGAGGTCCAAGGAACACAGGGTCGAAGAGATGGGGAAGTCCGCCTCCAAATAATCTTCGAAATGTTGCAAGCACAGCAAATTGCTATCGCTCAGATGCAAAGTCAACAAAAGACTCCGAGCGTGGTGGGATCGCTACTCGTCATGCTGAACCAATCCGGAGAGGTCGAATGGTAACGGATCTGGGGCTGACCCCATAATCATGAGAATGCTCGAAGAACTTACAAAAAGGATCGAATCAGGAGAAAAAAGGATCGAGGACAATGATAAAAAGGTGGAGACGTACAACTCGCGGGTCGACCAAATACCGGGAGCGCCTCCGATTATGAAGGGTTTGGATTCCAAAAGTTGTGCAAAAACCTTTTTCCCCCGAGCGCGGCGCCGAATCCTATACCGAAGAAGTTACGCATGCCAGACTACCTAAGTACAACGGGACCACTTATCCCAATGAGCACATCACTACATACACATGTGGTATAAAGGGAAACGACTTGGAGGAGGACGAGATCGAGTCCGTCCCACTGAAAATATTTGGGGAAACTTTGTCCAAAAGGGCGATGATTTGGTACCACAACCTGCCCCCAAACTCTATTGATTCATTCGCCATGTTGGCAGACTCATTTGTGAAGGCACATGTTGGTGCCATAAAAGTCCCAACAAGGAAATCTGATGTCTTCAAAATAAAACAAAGGGACAACGAGATGTTAAGAGAGTTCATGTCCCGGTTTCAGATGGAACGAATGGAGATGCCACCAGTCTCCGATGATTGGGTCGTTCAATCTTTCACTCAAGGGTTAAAGGAGATGAGCTCGATAGCGTCACGACAGTTAAAGCAAAACTAGATTGAGTACCCCGCCGTGACTTGGGCGGATGTGCACAACCGATATCAGTCAAAGATTAGGGTCGAGGATACCAGTTGGGATCCCCTTCAAGTTCGATTTATCCAAGCAGAATGTCAACAAAGGATTTGAGGGATGCAGACATGGAACCGAGGTCAAACAAGGAACGGTATCATCCATATGCCAAAGAGCGAAGAAACAGTTCGAGGCGCAACGTACCTCGGAATGATCGAAGAGTGGATCAAGGATATAATCCTCGGGGACTCATGAGTAAGTCCAGGTTTGATAGGCACGCAGGACCGGGGGAGGCACCTCGATTATCGGAGTACAATTTCAACATTGATGCCTCAAGTATCGTTTCAGCCATTGGGAAGATTAAGGATACTAGGTGACCCAGACCTATACAAAATAACCATTCTCAAAGGAATCCTAACTTAATGTGTAAATATCACGGTACACATGGGCACATGACCGAGGATTGCAGACAGTTAAGAGAAGAGGTAGCTCAACTATTCAACAAGGGGCATCTTCGGGAATTTCTCAACGGCAGAGCCGAAAACCACTTCAGGGAAAGAGACACCAACATGAAGAATGAACAAGAAGAGCCTCAGCATGTTATCCATATGATCATTGGCGGAGTCGACGTCCCACAGGGACCCATGTTCAAACACACTAAAGTGACAATTACAAGGGAAAAATGGTCTCGAGACTACGTGCTCGAAGTCACCCTTACATTCAATGAAGAAGATACCGAGGGCCCCTCGAGATTTCGTCGCCCCCGAGGAATCAGATGCGGCGAAGTCCATGGTCGAGGAACTTGAGCAGGTGATATTGATCGAGCATCTATCGGAATGGAAGGTATACTTGGGAACAGGATTAACCCCCGAACTCAGGAAAAACTCATTCAATTCCTTGTCGATAACATAGATTGTTTTGCTTGGTCCCACTTAGATATGACAGGGATCCCATCATAGATAACCATTCATCGGTTGAGTATCGACCCCAGGTTCAAATCGGTGAAGCAAAAGAGAAGGCTCCAGTCCGAGGTGAAGCACGCATTCATAAAAGACGAGGTAACTAAACTTCTCAAAATAGGGCCCATTAGGGAAGTAAAATACCTCGAATTGCTAGCCAATGTAGTAGTAGTCCTTAAAAAACGAAACAAACTTGAAATGTGTGTAGATTACAAAGTTTTGAACAAGGCATGCCCTAAAGACTCTTTCCCACTGCCTAACATCGATCGTATGCTCGACGCCATGGCCGGCCACGAGATTCTTACTTTTCTCGATGCCTACTCCGGGTACAATCAAATTCAAATGAACCCGGAGGACCAGGAAAAAACTTCGTTTATCATGAAGTATGGAACATATTGTTACAATGTAATGCCCTTCGGGCTAAAAAATGCAGGAGCTACATACCAACGCCTAGTTAATTATGTTCGAACAACAGATAGGCAAATCTATGGAAGTTTATAGTGATGAAATACTAGTTAAGTCCCTACGCGCAGAGGGACATTTGACTCATTTGCAGGCAGCGTTCGAGATCTTGAGAAAATACAACATGAAACTCAACCTCGAGAAATGTGCTTTCGGAGTCGGCTCGGGAAAGTTCTTAGGTTTCATGGTGTCAAATAAGGTAATCGAGATCAACCCTGACAATATTAAAGCCATCGAAGAAATCACCGTCGTGGACAGTGTGAAATTCGTACAACGGCTAACCAGAGGAATATCTGCTCTAGGCCGATTTATCTCGAGGTCGTCGGATCGGAGTCATCAGTTCTTTTCCCTGCTCAAAAAGAAGAATGATTTCGCATGGACTCCAGAGTGCCAGCGAGCGTTAGAAGAGTTAAAGCGTACATGTCGAGCCCACCCCTACTTCATACTCCGAAGACAAACAAAAAACTTTACTTATACTTGGATGTGTCCGAGGTAGCGGTAAGTGGAGTGCTGGTTCGAGAAGAGCAAGGTACACAATTTCCTGTTTATTATGTGAGTCGAACCTTAGGAGATGCTGAAACCAGGTATCCACATTTAGAAAAGTTAGCACTTGCACTAATAAGCGCATCTATAAAACTAAAGCCATATTTTCAATGTCACCCCATATGTATGTTAACTACATACCCACTTAGAAATGTCCTGCATAAGCCCGAGCTGTCGGGACGATTGGCCAAGTGGGCCATCGAACTTGGAGGGTACGATATCAAATATCAACCCTGAACGGCCATCAAGTCTCAAATTTTGGCAGGCTTCGTGGCAGATTTTACACTTGCCCTCGTGCCTGAAGTAGAAAAGGAACCTCTACTAAAGATGGGTACATCATCGGGGGTATGGACCCTCTTCACAGACGACGCCTCGAATGTGAAAGGGTCCGGGCTCGGTATTGTTTTAAAACTATCTACGCGCACTGTCATTAGACAGTCTATCAAAACTTCTAGATTAACTAACAATGAGGCCGAGTACGAGGCCATGATTACAGGTCTCGAATTAGCCAAACGCCTGGGAGCGGAGGTCATCGAGTCCAAGTGTGACTCTCTTTTGGTGGTAAACCAAGTAAACAGAAGCTTCGAAGTCCGAGAAGATATAATGAAAGATATTTGGACAAGATGCAAATAACATTGCATCGCTTCAAGGAGTGGACATTGGATCATATACCTCAAGATCAAAACAGTGAGGCCGACGCACTTGCGAATTAGGGGTCATCGGTCGAAGAAGATGATATTGTCCCGGGGACTGTCGTCCAGTTGTCGAGATCTGTGGTCGAGTAAGGTCATGCTGAGATAAACTCTACAAGTTTGACGTGGGATTGGAAGAATAAATATGTCGAGTATTTAAAGCACGGAAAGCTCCCATCGGACCCCAAGGAGTCGAGGGCCCTTCGAGCCAAAGCAGCTCGATTCGCGCTAGATGAAAATAGAACATTGTATAGGAGGACCTTCGACGGACCACTAGAAATATGCTTAGGACCAGGAGACACCGATTATGTTTTGCGACGAATCCATGAAGGCACTTGTGGGAACCACTCCGACACTGACTCTTTGGTTCATAAAGCAATTAGAGTTGGATATTACTGGGATAGCATGGAGAGAGATACTAAGGAATTTGTTATAAAGTGTGACAAATACCAAAGTTTTGCACCGATGATCCATCAACCAGGTGAACAACTTCATTCAGTCCTATCCCCGTGGCCATTCATGAAATGGGGAATGGACATCGTTGACTTCATATGGGACCACATCGTGTGTCGGTTCGGGATACCCGCCGAAATAGTATGCGACAACGTGAAGCAGTTTATCGGCAGCAAAGTGACGAAGTTCTTCGAAGATCCCAATATAAAAAAGATTTTATCGACGCCGTATCACCCAAGTGAAAATGGCCAGGCCGAATCCACAAACAAAACTATTATTCAAAACTTGAAGAAAAGATTAAGTGATGCTAAAGGGAAATGGAGAGAAGTGTTGCCCGAGGTACTATGGGCATATCGAACAACGTCAAAGTCAAGCACGGGGAAAACTCCGTTCTCTTTGGTGTACGAGTCCGAAGCGTTGATTCCGGTCGAGGTCGGGGAACCTAGCTAGTCAGGTTTCAGCACACTATCGAGGATTCAAACCACGAGGCTATGAACATTTGTCTCGAACTACTAGATGAAAAACATGAAGTCGCACTTGTTCGAATGGCCTCACAAAAGCAAAGGATTGAAAGGTATTATAACAGAAGGGTGAACCTTCGCCACTTCGAAGTCGGGGACTTAGTTCTAAGGAAAGTCACCCTCAATACTCGAGACCCAAATGAAAGGAAGCTAGGACCCAATTGTGAAGGATCGTACCGAGTAATCGGAGTCATTGGGAAGGGATCTTACAAGCTTAGCACAATGGAAGGCGAACAACTACCAAACAATTGGAACGTATCACTACTCAAAAGATATTATTGCTAAGGTATGACCTTCTCTTTTTCCATTTATATTTAAATACTAACTCATTACAGGTGTTCGATTGAAGACGCCGATACATCCTTCAACTCGAACACCTTAGGTTTTAAAGCATGCGTTGCACTCTTTTTCCCTTAGATCGGGTTTTGTCCCAAATGGGTTTTTCCGGCAAGATTTTTAACGAGGCAACAATTATGTGCTACCTAAGGGGAATTCAACAAGTATCCAATGATTATTTCCAATAAACCTCGAATACTGGGGGTCATTACCCCTCGGGGCTGGCAATTTCGAGGAAAATACTTCACGCCTAAGAAGGTCTCGATAGGGAAATTTTGTAATGGGCCAAACGGTCAAAGGAATCGTGTCCATATAGGATTATCGAGCCTCGAAGGCAAAGTACATACGAACGAGTTATTGAAAGAAGCACCTTTTCTATTAAACATCTCATGTCTTGAAGAAATTTGTTACTCCATACTTACGACTCTACATGAGAAAAGGCTCAAAAGCCAAAACACAAGTACATCCCGACTACTCGGGGACTACCATCGATAGTCAAACATGTTCGAACTATGCAAACTTAAACTCATAAGACCTCAAAGAGGCATCCCTCTATGTAAAGTCCAAGTCCATCACACTCGGGGACTAACATTTTGGACAAGTTCGGAATATCATTGGGAAACAAGTCCGAAAGACATACCCGAAGGCTACGACCACATTAAAGACTACGGTCACATAAAAAGTCCACGGCCGAAATAACGCGACTCGGAGATGTATGACTTCTTCCATAATCTAACACCTTCAAACATTTTGAAAAAAACGGTTAAATAAGGTTACCCTCGACAAATCATGAGCTTCGATAAAATCGACCCCAAAAAATTCTAGGCTTCGATAACATCAGCCTTCGAGATAATAAATCACCTCAACGCAAATGAGATAAGAAAGTCGGGGTTCCGACCATTGAACCCTCAAAAAACCCAACGGGTACAAAAAATATATATATGCTAAGGCATGAAAAATTTCTCAAGACTTTTGCCAAAAAAGGGAAAATTGTAGCCGCTTTTTAAGAGCCTAAGGGCCGATAAAAAAGAGATCCTAAGGGACGACCCATTAAAGAATCGAACCCTATTCAATATTAAAGGTATATACCTCGAAGGCTCGGGCCTCATTCGAACCTGGTCGTGATAAAGAGACCATTCAAGAAGGAGCCTCGAATACATACTTCGAAGGATGAAATTATTATGAAAAACATAAGGCATGGAGACTAAGAAAGCAATCAAGAAAATTCCTTCTTTTTATATACATTCAAAAGGTGTTACAGAAGAGTTCAACAAAAAAGAAAATACAAAAAGATAGAAAAAAGTTCCTATCTACACCGAGGGGACACCCCCCACCCCGGGGCCAGTTTTTTTCCCCGGATTTGCCTCTTCCCCGGGAGTAGCCTCTTCTTCAATCTTCTCTTCACCTCTGTACCCGCCTTGGCCATCTTCGGCATCATCTTCATCATCTAAGGTGAGAACAAACTTGGCATCGGCTTCATCTGCCTTAGCCTGGGTTATTTCTTCGGAGAGATCGAAGCCCCTGACATAGATCTCCTCGAGAGTCTCCCTCCGAGATCGGCACCTAGCATAGTCATTACTTCATTTCTCCCGAGCAGCAACTTCTCTCAACTCCATTTGAGCAGCTGCGGTATCCTTCAAAGATATAGAGACCATTTTGTCAGTCGTAATCTGAATCTTCTTGACTTCGTCCCAGGCTTCCGCAACTTCGGCCTCGGCCTTTGCAAGACTAGCCTCGAGTTCAACAATTCTTTCGGCCTGGACCGAACTTCTCTCTTGGGCGTTCTGAAGTTGGATCTCAATGGCAGATAATTTTGCCAGTGCAACTTCTTTTGTCGCAACCAGGATGTCCATATTTTCGTTCCATCTATTGCACTCGGCGTTAACATGGCTGACCTCGCCTCGAAGGCGCCCTTGCATCTCTACCTTCTACTGCAGCTAAGACATCGAAGTGTTAGCCTCCGAAGTCGAGAGGGGAATTCCGTATTTTTTCAAAACAATGGTTACCTGCTTCTCCAGTTCATCCTTGTATTCACGAGCCTTGGCCAACTACGACCTAAGGTTTTTCAGTTCTTCCTCCTTTTTATCGCAAAGGAGCCTCAGGGCTTTCTCTTCGCCCAAGGACTTGTGCAACTCGGCCTTGCATTGGCTTAGCTCGGCCTTGAACTTGATGAAATCCTACAAAGAAAAAGCAATGATCAGTCAAGAAATTGTAACGTCAAGGAAATTGCAACATCACAAAACTAAAACTTACACTGGAAAAGAGACGTTGGGCCTCTTCGAAGGTCGAAGCCACATCAGCAAGATCGGCATCATCGACCCCAGCAAAGCAACCCTGGAAAGGATCATCCTCACTGGGGGGGGGCTCCGCCTAACTCGGGTGTCTTCAGGGCTCGAGCATCTCTAATAGCGTCCTCGAAATAGGTCAGGAGCGATGGGGAGTGACCTGCTGTCTCCCCGAGGTGCTCTATTCGGTCATAGGAGATCTGGAACTTCCCCCTTTCGGAGTGCTATCAGAAGGTTGAGAAACAATCGCGACGTCAGGCGACATGGGGCCCTCGTCCTTATTTTCCTTCAAAGTCCATTCATCGCGACTAAAAGCTTCGATTTCTATGGGTTTGGCAGTCTTGGTGGATTTTTTTGTTCGGGTCACCAAAGTCGAACCCTCAACCTCGTCATCGTCATCATCCACGAACTGGTGGAATGAGTCTATATCCACATTAATGACGACGCTCTTCTTACGCCTCCGAGCGGCTCCGCTTTATTTTGGGGATCCTCGGACTTAGAGGACCTTTTCCTTTTATTATCCTTTTTCGGTTTCGAAATTGGAGACTAGATATTCACCCCCGGAGGGCGCGACCTCATCTCAGAAAACTCTCCAATGCCTGCAACAATGAAGTTAAGTCTTAGAAAGAGGAGCATTCTTAGTCAGTAAGAAAGTATCGAAACACGTACCGTTGTGTTTTGCTTCCCACATGCCCTTCGACAGGTCACGCCATTTGCGTTTGTCATATGACGAGGTGGCGGCTAGTTTACGAACCTAGTCCTCGAGGTCGAGGATCGCATTAGGCATCCACGGGACCGCTGCAGAAAAGGAAAGAATATTACGTGAAGCTTAGAGAAAATTATGGAAAATCACTAAGGAAAAAGGCTCCACTCACATTCGAAGTTCCACTTCTCGGGGAACGACATGTGCTCCTCGGGGATGACGCCGATGGTCCTCACACGGATGAACCGGCTCATCCAACCTCGATCTCTATCTTTGTCATTACTGGCAAAGAAGGATTTAGTCGATCATCGTTGAAGTTTGATCAACCCTTGAAAGAGCTGAGGTCGGTATAAGCGGATGAGATGGCTTAGGGTAAACTCGAGCCCCTCGTCCTTATTGACAAAAAACCTGAGCATTATTACTATCTGCCCAAAGGACGGGTGGATTTGGCCCAGGGTGACTTGGTACCTTCTACAAAACTCGAGCACGATTGGGTCGAGAGGACCCAACATAAAGGGATACGTGTACCCACTTAAGAACCCCTTTGCGTAGGTAGTAATGTCTTCTTCACGAGAAGGGATCTGTATCACAACCTTCTCTTCCCAGCCGCATTCGTTTCTCAAAGCATCAAGGTTTTTTCTTGCAATTAAACATATGTACCTCGAAGCGTGCTCACGTCGTCCAGGGACATCGGGAGGATTCTCGACCGTAAATTCTTTTGTAAGGAACAATCGCCCGGTACAATCTCGTGGAGCGCCGACGGTTTGCCGCCGACCGGATGAGAGGAAGAAGAGGAAGTTTCCTCTTTTTGAGGAACGAATTTGGAAGTTTTTGCCATCGATTCTAGTTGAAGAAGGAAGAAGGAAATAAGTCTTGGCGGTTTTTAGCGTTGATAAGGCGAAGGAATTGGTGATGGGAGAGGAGAAGTTAGAGAGAAAGGAGGAGTTGCAAGTAGAGGCGAAAGTCCTTAATGAGGAAGATAACCGAGTATATATAGAGAATCAACGATTGTTCAGTGGTGCTAGTGGGGAAGCGAAGCAATGGGACGTTTCGGTCGCCTCAACACTTATGTCATGAGGATGATTTCACCATCCGGGACTTCGGAAGTTCGAAGATTCAAATCGTTTCTTGTCATTCCATTTCATGAAACGCGGGGACTATCTGTATACCGTCGAAATCGGGTAAGCCCGATTTCATAAGTTCGAGAGGTCACACCGAGGCCACATTCAGATGGATCGAGACAGACCGGGCTCGAGGTTAATGAAGAAGTACAGACCTCGAGAATCAAAGCCTGCAACATCGGAGCCTGGTACACCCTACCTCGAAATAATGTTGTTTGGAGATAGTACCAGCATGGGCGGGAATTCCATAATTGCACAAGGATCAGCGCGTAAATTTCGGAACGGATTCGTACGAATTCGTACAAATCCGTTAGACAGTTGTACCAGTTAGGTTCCTTTCTGAAAATAGAAATGTACCATATCTAGGATCCCTCACCCCCAATTATATAAAGGAGATGCTGCTCATTTGTAAACATCATCAATCATTGGAAAAAAATATACTCATTTACTTTTGCGCTCATCTCTCAGAATTGTTCTTCAGTTTAATTGTATTATTCTCTTTGTTTTATTCTACTATTCATCGGAGTCCATCTCCGAGGTCACCTTAGCTCGGGGTCGAGGTTTGCTCATATACTGGTTTGATTTAACTTACTCAACTCACATACTTATTTTCTCGTTAAATAATCATTAATCGACTAAATCGCATATCTTTAAGACCTCATTATACATTTAAATTGTTACCCAGATTTTAGGGTAAACATACCTATTTTTTAAATTTTATTTAATTTAATAGCACGTGAGTGGCACGCCCGTTGCCACTGATGAGAATTTGAGAATTGAGAAATCCATCTCAGCCTCTTCAAGATTGTGTGGCATAGATTGAGATAACCTTTCTGAGATCTTCCTTTCTTCCACCAGAAAAATCAAATATCAACCAACCCATCTCTCACAAATCAAAAAATCAGTTCATTCATCTGGAAAAAAAAAGTAGCAGCAAAAGAATTTCAAGAAAATAGCCTAAGCCATGGCCAACATGATCATGGCTTCCTCCAAAGCCCTAATCACCTGTTCTTCCTCACCAAGAACCAAACTTTCCCTCCCACAAAATCCAATTCCAAAACTACCCCTCCTCAAATTACCCAAATCCCCAATAACCCTTTCCCTCCCATCAAATCTCAAGTCCATTTCAGTCATTCTTGCTAGCTCATTAGCCTTTGCACCCCCTTCACTTGCTGAAGAAATTGAAAAAGCTTCACTCTTTGACTTCAATTTAACTCTCCCTATTATGATGGCTGAGTTTCTTTTCCTCATGTTTTCTTTAGACAAACTTTACTTTTCCCCATTAGGGAAATTTATGGATGAAAGAGATTCTGCTATTAAAGAGAAATTAAGCAGTGTAAAGGACACTTCAGCTGAAGTGAAGCAATTGGAAGATCAAGCAGCAGCAATAATGAAAGCAGCTAGGGCTGAAATATCAGCTGCATTGAGTAAGATGAAGAAAGAGACACAATTGGAAGTGGAGCAGAAGATTGCTGAAGGAAGGAAGAAAGTTGAAGCTGAGTTGCAGGAAGCTATAGCTAGTTTGGACAAGCAAAAGGAAGAGACTATTAAGTCTCTTGACTCTCAGATTGCTTCTCTTAGTGATGAAATTGTCAAGAAGGTTCTTCCTGTTAGTAACTAAGTAATTAATTTCTTTGAAATTTGTATTTTGGTTTTTGATTTTATAAAAGTTGCATAAAATGTGAAATACTTTGGTACTATCTTATATTGTGAATTTATCTCTAGTGGTGTACATCTTGTTGGAGCTTCTCACTTCCTGTTCTTGATTTAAGTTTAGTTGCATAATTAACATGGGGTTGTGAGTTTTTGAAAAATAATTATGTGAAATTTAATTGTGTCAAGTTTATGGTTGACTTTTCAAGATTGCTGTAACATTTGAGGAGTTCCTAAACTAGGGAAATAAATTGGAGTAGAAAATATGGTTTTTTTTGTGGGGGGATGTTGAAGTAAAGTTCAAGCTTCAAATCTTGAAAATGTTACATCAAGGGCATGATTTTTGATTTATTTAAGATAAATCATATCTGTGATAAGAATACATGGAATATGTTTCTAACATAAAAGGGCAGCCCGGTGCACTAAGCTCCTGCTATGCGCGAGGTCCGGGGAAGGACCGGACCACAAGGGTTTATCGTACACAGCCTTACCCTGCATTTCTGCAAGAGGCTGTTTCCACAGCTCGAACCCGTGACCTCCTGGTCACATGGCAGCAACTTTACCAGTTATATAAAGGCTCTCCTTCAACATGTGGTACTCTAATGGACTGTCGAGTAATGGACACATTGATACTTAAGATGTGGATATTTCAGATTGGTAATTTAGAACGGAATTATTGGGTTCACTATTCAGTATTCTCTTTGTATTGAACTTGTGAAATAGGAAAGAACTGTTTCCTTTCAGTGGCGGAGCCACCTACATTGACACCCCTTCGCCGGAAATTAAGCTATGTTGCTAGGTAGTTTTCTTATATATACTCTATATTGAATCTCCTTAACTTTGTTCTATGTTTTGACACTGTCCGCCATTGTTTCCTTTAGCTGTAGTTAAGCTAATAGTCAAAGATGTCTGTTCCACCTTCCTACTTTCGAATGGTAAGTATTTATACCTCTGCGGCATTGATCAGTTTAGAATGAAAGCCAGTTTGTGATCAATACTTATTGTGGAAACCACTGATTGTTTTCTTTCACTTTTTCTTGCCATGATGTACATTACTTGTATTCATTTCCAGAATGGACAGCTGAATGTTTTCTCACTGTTGTGGTTGCATAAGCTGGTTATGAAGTAGTTATGACCTATGCTATATGTTTATGAGTATATTCACTCATGTCAACCTGTTTGGCACGGGTACAGCAAGGTAAATGAAGGATCCACGTAATATATGTCATCTATAAGCTAGGCTTCAAGAGACTGGAATATCGAAATTCAGTTTCAGGACCTTAATATATGATCTTTCTGGATGTTTGTTGTGCAAACGATTGCATTAGTTTGAAAAGATTTGAGTGAAGCAAAGGATGTTTGTTTTAGCAGTCAAGCAATTAATGACTCTATTTTAAAAAAGTATGGTTTAAAGTAGCTGTCCATGGACTGAAGAGTTCCTTTACCATTAATAGGGAGGTGTCCATATCATGTGCTTGTTTACTTGAAGAGTAGGACTTTCTGTTGCTGAAATTAGTATTATAGGCAGTGACTTGCACCTAATTTTTATCATCATGTGTCCTGGGCCTTTCTTTCTTTTCCAAAGACGTGATCAGGCAGGACAAAGACATGACACGACACGATTGCAGATTTCGACGACATGGCCCTTGATAGGAAGGTCCGGAGGTCGAGCGTTAGAGTTGTAGGCTAGGGGTAGTCGAGCTTCCCCTTCTTCATACCGGGGGTGAAGCGAGTTTGGTAAGGTCATCTTAGACGACTTGTGGTTAATGTAGAGTCGACACTATCTGTATTGTTTTCATAGTTCCGAACCTTATTTGCTGGCTATTGTTATTGCATGTCATCTATTTTATGGTTTTTATGATGTTGTTACTATTTCTATGGTTTTTATGATGCTGTTACTATTTCTATGGTTTCTGTCGACGACCTGAGTGGGGGTCTATCGGAAACAACCTCTCTGCCCTATCGGGATAGGAGTAAGGTCAGCGTACACACTACCCTCCCAGACCCCACTTTGTGAGATTTTACTGGGTCGTTGTTGTTGTATCATTTTCTTGATTTGAGAAAAAGAAATAATAGGTATTTATGCACCAAAGGGTGTAGCGGAGATGGTCTCATTTGCTTAAGCCTTGGTGGTCGGTTACCTAGTATAGCTGGTGGAAGCTAACAGGTATCCGGTGAAATAGTTATGCATGCAAATTGACAAGCTAACAGGTATCCGGTGAAATAGTTATGCATGCAAATTGACGTGAACACCATCACGATACAAAATAAAAAGGAAATAATATGTATTTATTTAATTGTAAAACCCTCTCCACAGTATACAAACTAAAAGAAGCAACTTTTTTTTGGCTGTAATTGGATACAAAGTCGGCCAGAGAATAAAAAGATAGAGATAATGGGTGACAAATAATTAACCTCATGCAGTATATGTTAGTAATTTCAACTTCATCTCAATTGCGCGTGCTGGATATGTGCAATTGTAATAAAAAGATTGTTTAAATAATAATGTAACAATTGTTGTGTGCAATGAATAATAGATTGTTACGTAGGCATTTTTTATTCTTAGGGTTTTTATGTCCTTAAATAATTTTTATGTTTATATTGATAATGCACACACTTCTATTCCATATTACATTCTGCATAAAATAATGTATGTAACTTTTCCGCATAACTGTCCTTCGGGACGGCTAGTTGGTTTGGAGGGGTTATTTATAGTGATGACCTAGGTTCGATCCACACTCAATATGTTTTAGTTTGAGCTTATCGTACGGGACTTGTCTAGTGCGATTTATATTGTTTGTGTGGTTTGTAGGCTATTACACAGTGGAAATTTACCCAGTATGCATAGAGTGTTCACACGAAGAGTAGAGATTGTAGTGGCTACGTATTTTTATGGGATTCCAAAAAAACTTTTCTGCATAACTTGGTGCACGTATTTAACATCACTAACCAACCTATACTAGTTATGCGAGGAAATTTTTGTTCCTACACCGCAAAAACCTTGTATTGTTATAAAACAATAAAAGAAGAAAAAGAGTATTGCAGAGAAAAGTAGAGAGAATTCTTATTGATTTTGAGATGAATTACAATGGAATAGGATCTCTCTATTTATAGGGAAAGAGTGACTTAGCCACCAAGTAAAATCCCTAAAATCTCTCTAAAATATAGACATCACCTTAAATAAAACTCTATTTATAACACTCCCCCTTGAATCTATTCAACAGATAATGTGCCTCGTTAAAACCTTAACTAAAATAAAATTCAGTGAGAAAAAAATTCTAGAAAAGAAAAAAGAGTACACATATTTAGAAATACGCATTTTGGTTGACTTGTTATAAATCTTGCAAGGAAAATCCAGTGAGACAAAACGTTGTAAAGAAAAACGAGTACAACGCGTATTAACTCCTCCTGATGAGAACATCAAATATAGATATTTGAGTCTTTTCATCTCAATCTTGTGCACCATCTTCAAAAATTGTTGGTACAGGTTTGATAAACAAATCAGCCATATTAACTTGAATGAGTTTGTTTCACGCTGAAATCATCATTCTTGATAGAGATGTATTTTCTTCATATGATATTGTTGGAATCGTCACTTCAATATCTTCACATAGGGGTAAAGACCCTTACTAGCGTATTATCATGCTTATAGTTATAGTAAGATACATATGTGTACAAAGTGCACTTAGGATGTAGTACTTCATGACCAAGAATTCTGTATGTTTAAGCAATTTAAATCCTCCAAGGATTGTCATATAAGTTAAGTCATATAAGGCATATGAATGGACTTTAGATGCATATCAAGTTTTATGTCATGCTAGACATATAAGATAGATAAAATTGATTACACTCGTCATTGACGTTATACTTTCAATTGTTTGAACTACATGTCCAAACAACATGCCTTTCATATGAAACCAATTCTATTTGAATTGTGTCTCTTCTATTTGGCCAATATTTTTGTATCTGTATTCGACAGACTTGAGGTCCTCATCTATACTTAGCGCTATGATAGATGTCGTCGACGAACATTTTATACCAGTTTCAATGTTTTTTCATAAAGACATAACATAGAGATCTCTTCATTCATATTTTCAGGTACCTGAACCTCTCTTGAGATTTTACGAAGTGTTATGTCATGTGATCTTTTAGATCACTTGCCTCCTTGTTTTGATCATTTTCTCAACTTCTTTATCAAGAATATTATTTAAGACCGATTTGTCTATACGTTTTAAGTGTATCATAGCCTTTGTCATTGTAGGACTTATTCTAATAGGAGCTTTTGCAGTGAGAATATAGTTACTTTCTTTGGGTCAGCAAATGCGTATGGCATGCTCTGCATTGCAGACGAATTATCTTTTATGAACTTTAAGTTCATATTATCTTCAAGGATCTAGAGGTACAAATGATAATTCATTCCACGTAATTTTTCTCAATTGTTTATCTTGTCTCCGCCTTATGTTAGAAAAACTAATTTTCCTCAATTTTGGAAACTCATCTTTGTGCATTACGGTGTTAATCAAAATATACACCGAACATTACTAATAATAAGATGAAATTATTTTTCTCTTACCCTGAACCACTTGTGAGGGAAGAATGTAATATACTTTCGTATATAATGTATATCAAACTGATATAAATAACTTTGTTCTCATAAGTAATAGTTTAGCTATTAAGTGGAGACACTCAATAAATTATTTTGCTAAACCAACTGTGATGTAAATCAAATTATCAAGATAAATTGTCTTGAATAGAAAATTCTGAAATTTTTGCTCAAAATTAAATTATTGAGCTAGTTACTTCGCAAACACCAGCTTGCAGGTTAATAATAATCGCACATGTAATCATCTCATAGATGCATCTTATGCGGTATACATGGAAGGTGAACGAACTCATATTCACCTTTGATATTTAGCATTCATGGGATTCAATCCCAATTTTAGTTGGTCAATTAATTAATGGGAACAAACAACATAAGAAAATTCATACATAACTTTCTAGCTCTTTAGTATTTACCCATGTGATTCTCTTTTATTTTTGCACATTATACTTAAATTAACATCGCTAAAACAATTATGCCAATTAGATAAATTATCAATATTGATAAACCTTAGGAACCATGACGTGTGCAATTATGAATAAACTCCAAGTTTATTATGATATGGATTTTTATATCAATAAACTTCTACTTTACTGTGACATTATTTTGCTTGAAGTAAAATTTAGAGAATAAGGTGGGGTAGCTTTTCACACACATATTACCCTGTGTAATAGAAGATATTAAATTTGTCTTTTATTTATAATCTAATATAACAAACCGCTTTCGCGGATACTTTAGAAACTCGATAAGTTTCTTTGAGACTTACTACGACACGATACCTTATTGGTAATTTATTTCTTCAAAATAGTATAATTGGCTCTTCCAGAGCTCTCGATTAATTTTGTACTACCATATATTCATCAACATCCATATGGTGAATATCTCTTTCAAAGAGAAAGTTATACCATGATGGTCATGGTCAAAATTATTATAGGCAAGATATGTTGCTTTTATTACTTTTGCCCTGTAATACTCACATTGTAATACAGTAGGTACGTGATCATGACCATTCGTATCATAATAATGAAGTTGTGTTCTTATTTCACCTCAAACCTCCTTCTAGATGTGAGTGCGTATATTCACTGCCACTAGCACATTGATATTCTTCCAAAAGTGAATATGTATTCATAAATCACATGTTGTTACATTCACATCATGAATGAACCATAATCATCTGTATGTGTTTTATAAAATCTCATGTCAAATTGATGACAAACATTACTTCCATAGAGTGAAAGATTAATTTGAGAATCCTTATTATTCTCGTTACCACTTACCACTTACCACAATGATGAGGATTATAATTTCGTGTGTTTTCACGTTCACATCCATTGATACTTCACGGTTATAATGTTAGCTTCTTTCAAACTTATTACATATTGTTACCACATTCTCTTAAGGGGACGAGAACCACTTCTTGTGCTCATAATCATACATGAATTTGATCATGGCAAGACAAAATTTTTTTACCACTTTGGATAGTTATAATTTCTCACAAACTCTATTAGAGTTATAGTCAAAATTTATTGTCTTTGCTTGTATTTAAAATCAAATTATAGAATTTCAAGAATGTGAAAGAGAAAAATAAGGTAAAATACTTACATTCTATCCAAAATTTAATCATGAAGGAAGTTCATGGAATGATTGGCGATCATTATGCTCAATCCCAAAGTTTATACTTAATTGGTTAGAGTCTCGTGCTGATAATGTGTTATAAAACAAAAAAGAAGAAAAGAGTATTGCAGAGAAAAATATAGAGAGAAGTCTTATTAATTTTGAGATGAATCACAATGAAATGTGACCCCTCTATTTATAGGAAAAGATTAATTTAGCCATCAAATAAAATCTCTAAAACCTTTCTAAAATATAGACATTTACCTTAAATAAAACTCTATTTATAACATGTATTAAATTATGACTCCGAATGACTTATGGACAGGGGGACAAATTATATGTGATCAAGGGTAAATACCTTTGCCAAAAATTACATTGTATATAGAGTGAAGTACTATTTGTTACTGATAAAAAAAAAATTTTGAACATCATTGCATAGTCCAATGATAAAGGGTATTTAAAATTTGAACAACTTTATTGAATTTCCGAACTATTCATTTTGAATAAGTTTATGTTTATATAAGCATGTGATTATTGTTAACCGTCTTCTAACCTTTTCTATAAAGTCTCATTTGTGGCCATAAAACTATTATTAATTTTGTTAAACTATAAAAATATGTCTTCATCCAGAGGTCAATTTTAGTTAGTCATTCTCCATAAGATAAGTAATTTAGATAGACAAAACGTAAATACCAAGGTGAATGACAATACTATATTTGGACTTGGAACAAAAGTTAAAATTTGTGTACCACTACGTTTTAATTTCTTTTTCCTTTGGGGGTGATTCTCTTATTCTTTTGCTGATATCCTATGACCAACTTTATAGCTCGTTTTGTCAAGTTGTAAAATTTAATTTATTTTGAGAAGATTTTTTTTTTAAAGTATTTTTTTAAAAGTATTTTTGGTATGTTTGGCTAATTAACTTGAAAAGTATTTCTAAGTAGCAATTGGTGTTTGACCAAATTTTTAAAAATTATTTTAGAGTATATTTTTCTTAAGAAACATTTTTGGAGAGTAATTAATTTTTTTTTAAAAATGTTTACTTTAAAAAAAAGTATTTTTGAATTGGAAAAACCGGGTCAAACATGCTATTAACTTATCAACCAAAGCATTACACGTTGCGTCTAGCAATGTTTCCCGCGTACCAAAAAGTTTTCCTTTTCTTTTTGTATGTCACATCAATTAACAAAATCATTACTCCAATAAAGAACTTGGGTATACATTTTGGCTTTTTAGTACTTGAACCGTTTTCATTTTATGTAGTAGACTCGTAGTATTCTTTATTTTAAAAATTATACTTTTTATATTTAAATAATTTAGTACAAATTTTATCTTTAAATAACTATGCATATTTAAAATTAGGGGTGTTCAAACCGATCCCATTAAATCGAAAAGTCAAATCAAACCGATTAAAAGACCCGATTAGGTTTGATTTGATATTGAGTGTAAAAAGTTCGATATAAATATATAATTTTTCTATATATATTTTAGACTTTATATAAAAAAAATTTAAAAATATCTAGAAATATTTTTCATGGGATGTAATATTTAATAGAACTATGAAGTGCATTCCTTTTATTCACTCTATATAATGAATTGTATCATCACTTTCTTATTAATTGTTGCTGAAATGCTTCAATTATCTTTTTCTTCTCCCATATTCATATGTCAAGTTTTTATATCTTTTTTGAATTGATTAATGGTATTTAGGTAATTTATGTATCATATATGTTTAAATATTAAATTCGGTTAACCTTGAAATCGTATATCAACAAAAATTATTGTTAGACAACTAAAAGCATGATTATCATGTGTAACTAAAAAATCTCCCTAAGAATATTTTAATAGATTATATGTTTGTCAATATAATATTTTCAATTTTTACTAAACATATATTCATATATCAAAACTTTATTTATAATTTTAACAAAGTAAGATTGAAAATATAAAAAAATCGAAACCCCTCAAAAATCTGAAAAAACTAAACCGACAAACGAATATAATTGGATTGGTTTGATTTTGATAAAAACTGAATCAACCATGTAAACTATCTATAAGTTTTAAAGATATTTTTTTCTTAAAATAACACTGTAGCGCCAGATAAGCTAACTGATTAGAGAAACTTCCTTTGGAGCAGTACTAGAGAAAGGAAAAAGTTACACATGATAAATTGGAATGTTATTACTTCATCCAAAGAAGAGGGAGGACTAGGCATGCAACAACTAGCCCTTAAGAATAGTGTGCTTTGTGCTAACTTTGTTTGGCGAGCTTTTAAGGCCCCTAACTCTATATGAGCCCGTGTTCTTATTAATAAGTACCTCCATTCTAATACAAACTCACACTCAAGGATATGGTCTAACATTATGCAAGGCTGGCAATTTTGTCATAAAGGAATTAGGTGGAAAATTGAAAATGGCAAAATATCAACTTTTGGGTTGATCCATGGATCAAACCTGGAACAACACTGCGTATCTTAATACATGGACCACTCACATTAGGCCATAAAGAGCTCAAGTTCTCCGACCTACTAAGTGACACTGATTGGAACTGGCACAACATCCTTTTTACGTTACCACAAATTATAAAAGAAGACATCACTGTTACGTATATTTCTAGATTCACCAACTCCACTGATAGCATCTACTGGGGTTTAACTCCTAAAGGAAATTTTTCTACACAATCTCTCTATAACTCTTGTCACATAAGTTCACCAGAAACTTGCACAGTTAAAGGCTTTACATGGGAAACTACCGCTACAATAAAAAATTAAATCTTTTATTTGTCTTCTATATCATCAATGCCTTCCTACAAGAAAATTCCTTAACAACATTAACTTAATTCACGATCCATTGTGTGCTTACTGTTATCAGGATGAGGAAACCATGGAACATATATTCTTCTTCTGCAATAATGCAGTCACTTACTGGCAGGAATTAAGCCTCATAAATCTCATATCAAGTACTTAATTACGGTTAGGTCCTAAAGCCTGGCTGCCTACATTAATCCAATATAAAGGGTTATCAATACCCTTTAATATATCGCCAAAAACATACCTCCCTCTATGCTTATGGAATATTTGGTTAACTAGAAATAAAAACAACTTCAACTCCACATAGGAAAAGGTAAATGTGTCACTCACAACCCAACAAGCTACTGAGTTTGCTTACTTATCTTTTTACTCATTCAAAATTAAGAAGAAGAGGGCCACCACACTACACTGGATTTCACGAAGGGAAAACCTCTTCAAGCTAAACACGGATGGAGCTCATACCACTGTAAGGGATGGAATTGGAGGAGTATTCAGAAACTCAGACTCTGCATGGATAATGGGTTTCTCAGGGACGGTGTCAAGGGGCACATCAGTGTCAGCGGAATTACATGCACTACTGCATGGACTAGAATTAGCAAGGCTTTACAACTTAACCCCACTTGTAGTGGAGGTTGATGCAAATGAAATCATTAATATGGTCGTAATGGGTAACATCTCACGTAAAAATATAATCCTTGATTGCAGGTACTTCCTGGACCAGCTAGGTAATCCGATCATTCAACATGCGTACATAGAACAAAATTGGGTGGCAGATAGCTTGGCAAAGGCAGGAAAATATTTTGCTAACAACTTAGTACTTACACTTTTTGGTCATGCTCCAGATTTTGTGCACCAAATGTTTGAAGATAACAGGCAAGCAGCACAGAATCAACGAACTCCTTTTGCAAGCAATATCCCTGCTATAACAAACTGCACTGATTTTGTGTACCCTACATGTAACTTAGCACTAAGCACTAAGCACTAGTACTAGTACTAGTACTATGGGTAGATCTAATATAGCATCTTGTAATAGCCACCCAACTAGGATATTCACTTTACGCTTTTCTTAATTTTATATATATATATATATATATATATATATATATATATCGTTTCCTTACAAAGAAAAGGTTAACTTTTGCATGAGAGAATTTATACTAAATTTTTTTATTAACATGTCTAAGAAATGAGGTGTCATTTTGTTTGTTATAAAGTAGTGTTTGAGTGGAAAAATAATCAAGTATTTAAACTTCAGAAATAACTACTACGAGTATAATTATTTCAAACGAATAAAAGTTTACAAGTTTTTCTTTCTAAAGAAAGAAAAACCAAGAATTTAAAAAATAGTCAAATTTAAAAGTGATCATTCAAAAATAGCAACAGTTTTAAAAGTAATCGAAATTTAGTCACTTTTCATGTAAAGATAAATATGAACGAAAACATTATTCAAAATCCAGAAAATACTCTAGCATAATATACTGAAACTCCAACAACATATACCGGTCCGCATAAAATGCTGGAAGTTCATACACAGGTGATCGAATCTCCAGTATATTATGTTAGAACTTTTCTTGTGTTGGAGTTCCAGCATAATATGCTAGAAGTTCATATACAGATACATCAAATTTCAGTATATTATACTGGATCGATCTCCGTTATACTAAAATAATGATTATTTTTTAATAACTCGATAAATAGTGATTATTTTTGAAATCTATCGTTATTTTTACATTTATAATCGAAGGAATTAGAAGATGACGTACACGAGCTTGAGGTTGTTTAAAAGAACCAACCGTAACGTATGGACGTGACACAACACCAGTACCAATATGCTGACTCTTAACTCTCTCTCTTTTCTTCTCCCCTACAAAAAAGCAACAAAATTGAGGAAAAACTTCCGCCTTCACGTTCACGAATCTTTTGACAAAGGTTTCCCTTTTCTTCTCACTTGTCCTCTTTCTTATTACTTCTCCTACTAAGTATTCAATTCATTTTTCCATTGCAGGTTCAGTGCAAATGATCGGGTTCTAAATAACTTGAATTCGTCGAAATTTCTTAACTTGTTTGTTCAGTTTTTGAGCTTGTGTTGACTCTTTTTACAGTTTCTTTTTTCTGCTTCAGGTTGTTTCTGTTAACAAGTAAGTCCCACCCTCTTGCTTTCCTCTTCTCTTCGTCTATTGTTTGACCTTCTTTTTTGGGTGTCTTTAATCTTTGGGCTGAAATAATTAATCTTTTTTGTTTATTTGATCATGAGTTTTGTTTAGTTTGTGTGGAGTGAGAGGTGTGTCTCAGTTAGGATACTGTGTGCTTTGTCAGTTACAATCATCGTTTACTTTACCTTTGTTGTGGGGGAGGAGGGGTGGAAAGGTTAATTTTCAGGTTCACTTTAACTATGAGCTTGAATTACTTTTTCTAACCTATAAATGAAAAAGTATAACAACAATAACAACTATGCCTTAATTCCAAATAGATTGGGGTCGCTTGCTATATGAATCTTTACTTCTGCATTTAACATTATACCAAATAAAATTAAAAGTGAAAAATAATTTAAATATATTTTATATTTATTGTGAAGTACATAACACCCCAGACCCCATTTATGGGATTACACTGGGCTTCTTGTTGTTGTTTGAAGAACAGAACACTATGGAAACAAGGTACCCCAATAGGAGGTACCAACTAGCTGGAGCAAAGGCTACTATTATTGGCACACTTACTTGTCCGATGGTAGAGAGGAGTCTCTTAAGTTTTGGTGAGATTGTATGACAGTGTAGGGGAAGGAGTGAGATTTGGTGCATTCAGGGTTTTAGAGAATCATTATATTGTCCTAAAAGACAATGTGCAGAGTAGTGGAATAAATGGGCCTAAATGGAATAGAGTGGATACAGATTCACCCACCAAATAGTGTTAGATTGATAGATTGCTGATCTCAAATGCTATGACGGAATTCTTAATGTGAACACTGACTAAATGCTACTACTGAAGGAGAGTTTATTTGGGTATTTCTCTGCAATTGCCTGATTTAACCTTTATCGCGTGCACCGAAGAAACTTGTAGAGTCTAAAAAAAAGAGGGCAGTTCAGTGCACTACGTTCCCGGCTATGCGAGAGGTCTGGGGAGGATCGGACCACATTGGGTCTTATATACGCTGTCTTACCTTGTATTTCTGCAAGAGGTTGTTTTCGCGGCTTGAACCCATGATCTCCTGCTCACGTGGTGGCAACATTTACTGTTGTCCCAAGGTTGCCCTTCTTTTGAAGTCTAGAGTGAGGGAAAATTGGAATATCGTTTAAGTTTCAACAAGCACCAAAAAAGAAAAGAGAGGTTATACGAGAGCTGCTTTACTGGTTGAGCGTCTTCCACTATATGATTTTATATAGTAGATTTATAGTTGCTTGTTCCACTGTATAAAGATTTGACCTTTGTTATGTAATTGTATCTCTTCCAAAGATAACTATTTGATCCCTTTGACGAGATGATCTCTAACTTAATAGATATGGAGCTTCAGTTTACTCCCGTGGTGGTTTTTATGTGTTATGAATTCCTAGCTTTAGAAGATAAGACTTCTTATTACAGGAGAATGGCTGGGAAAGCTGTGGTTAAGCAGCCAACATCTGCATTTGACTTTGAGATTGTTGAAGGTGTTTCTGATAACCTTACAACTGTTGTGGCATCTTCTAGCCAGAGTAGCCCATGGATTGACCCTGCAACTATTAAACTTAGACATAGAATTGGAAGGGGTCTATTTGGTGATGTTTGGTTAGCAACTCGTCACCAAACCACTGCAGATTATGATGAGTATCATGAAGTATCTGTGAAGATGTTGCATCCTATGAAGGAGGAGAACATCAATGTTGTCTTAGATCGGCTGGGAAATTTGTTTACTCAGTGTCAAGGACTACTACATATTTGCTGGCTTCAGGGGCTGTCTGTGATAAATGGAAAGGTGAATATATTCTCGCAGTAATGTTAATGCTATAATTTCTGCTGCCTTTCTGAAATACTTTAAGTATTCCTGCAGCTATGCATTGTTATGAAGTTCTATGAAGGTTCTGTTGGTGATAAAATGGCTCGTGCAAAAGAAGGAAAGCTGTCCTTGCGAGATGTTATAAGGTGATTTTGCTGTAGTTTTGATTGAGAATGAGTTTCAGTCCATACTAAAGTTGTGTGGGAAAATATGATATAATGACATGCATTCTGGTGATCATACAGGTATGGGACTGACCTTGCTCGTGGGGTAATGGAGCTACACTCGAAGGAGATCTTGATTCTTAACCTTAAACCTTATAATTTCCTTTTGAATGAAAATGACCATGCAATTTTGGGGGATATTGGGATTCCTTATCTGCTTCTTGGAGTTCCTTTTTTGAGTTCAGATATGTCAAGAAGACTTGGCACCCCGAATTACATGGCTCCAGAACAATGGCAGCCAGAAGTTAGAGGTCCCATATCCTTTGAGACTGACTCATGGGGATTCGGCTGCAGCATTGTGGAAATGCTGACCGGTTCTCAGCCATGGAGTGGTAAATCAGTTGATGAAATATTTAAATCTATTGTGAAGAGACAAGAGAAACCACATATTCCTGGAGGACTCCCTCCTGCGGTTGAAAGGGTCATAATTGGTTGTTTTGAGTATGATTTCAGGAATCGCCCTCTGATGGGAGACATTTTGCATGCATTTCTAAGGTATCTAATTTATTTTGCTTTGGAAGGCAATTCTTTCCTGTCTTTAGCTTTGCTGTATGTTCCATTTTCTAAAAGAATCAAAGTTACAGAACTGGTTATTTTAGGGGTTTGATATCTGATTCAGCCACTAGAATTTGTTTGAAAGAAACAAAAGACGTGAGAGCATGTCTCGCTTAAGAGTCTAAACTCTGGAGTAGGCTCTAACTTGAATCCCTTTTTTTTCTTTTTGTGTGTGTGTGTGTGTGTTTGGGGGGGGGGGGGGGGGG
>ML272846.1:0-10286 GCA_005239495.1 Nicotiana undulata | reverse complement strand
AGTGTTTCTTTTTTTTTTTTTTTTTTTTTTTTTTTGGGGGGGGGTGGTGGGGGGGGGGGGGGGGGGGGGGAGGTTGCTTTGATGGGTGATTCGACATGGGGGCGAAAAAAGGAATGAGAGGGATGGGGTTTCTCGCACTTATGCCAAAGTGGGCCCTCATCTAACTCGAATACCGTACTAGTAGCTTAAGGCATTTTGATCTGTAATAGCGTTCTGCATTGTGCAGTATGGAATTGTGAAAAGTATTCTTGCCCTTGGTTAGAAAATTTTTGCTTATCAGAATCATCGGTGTTGTATCTCCAAAGCAGAATAGTTAACTGTAAATAGAATGTGTAATTGTTCATCCACGCAGCAGGACTAGGAAAGAGAAGGTTCTCGCCGTGCCTTTTCGGGTTTTGGGGAAGGTACTAAAATCTCATATATTTGATTCTGCATCCTCAGTTTCTACGAGGTGCTCATAAAATACTTATCTAAAGTCTATTATGCTCTATGCTCGATACTCGATAGGTCCAGTATGGACGTTAGATATTTTTTTGAGAAGTTAAACTAGTCTTATTAGGATAAAAGGACATGACAGTTGATGAGAGCATTTTTTGAGTCCTATGAAAAAATGTAGATAGTTGTATATGAAGTCCAATCATTGACTTGAACCTTGAGTTACGATCAAAATACTGAAGGCTTGACAGGTATACTGAGTTCACTTGCTTAGATGGACCAACAATTATGGAATTTATTGGCTTGTTAGTGGCTTCTCTGTGACAGAATTATGAGAAGGATGGTGCAGTTTAAAGGTTCTGGGGGGTGCAAAGGTAATTATGAACAGATTATGGATATACAACTCATATTAAATGTCTCTGGTATCTTTGTTTACTTTGATTGAACAAGAGCATAGAAGAAGTAAAAACACAAAGAGATGTTGAAAACAAATATAAGAAATCTGGTAATCTCAAAGTTGTTGGAGTAGCCTCAAAGGGGAAGCTACAAAGAGTAGTTAAAAAAGTGCAGTGAAGGTGAAGTTACACAGGAGTAGTTAAAAAGATGAGCGAAGGCTTGATAAGAAAACCTGTGGAATTGGCTCATACTTCTTCACTCTGGACTGGCATAGACAAATCATTTAGATTTATTATGATTGCTGCTAAATTGTTACAAGGAAAGTTACTGTTACCTCGAAAAAAACTACAACTAGTAGTTATTGAGCTTTGCCAGGTGCCAACTGCAATCAACTGTCTAAAAATTAATTTTCTTGCGAGAGGGAAGTCTTGTGAATATAAGAAGCATTAATCATAAAGTTCACAAATCTTCCACTAATTACCTAAGATATTAACCATGTATTCCACTTCTATGGAAAAAAGTATGCCGGGAAATCTCATATGCCGGGAAAGTATTGTTGGTGTTACAACTTCATATTATAATTATGTAACCTAGAACACTATGATGCGCAATTGCGCAAACTCATCTAATACTCCTCTCTGATAACTTATACTCTAAAAGGATTTTTTTAAATGGTTATAATATGGTATATTAGAAGTATTTGACTTTGGTAGTTGGAACAGTGTTTGGCCTCAGGAATTTCATCAAAGTTCAGATATACTTGGCTCATGATATATAAAGTAATAGGGAGCTGGCGTGAACAACCGATACATGTGCAAATGAAATCCGAGCTCCGTATTTTTAAATTACCAGAAGCTCTTAGCTACTCAGCTATACTATAGGCTCTAAAGGCGTTACTTGACTGAAAGAGTGCTTATATTATGGGGGCTTCCTTTTCCAACATCTGACTTATATACAGGTCAACATCGACTTAAGAAGCACGAAAAAGAAAAGTAGCTACCTCGGGAGAGGGATGAGAGTAGTCTTTTTCCAATAGGCTAGCTGCCTATTGCAGGAGTTCCTGACCTGAAAGGACACCATCAAGCTGCTACTGAATGTGAACAAAGTCGAGGAGATGGAATCAACTCAATAGAATTAGTTTTTTTTATGACTGCTGAAGTGACCGAACGAAATGTTGGATTGATTCAATACCGAATCCCAGATCTCCATAGACGACTAATGGTAAGAATTTACCTAAAGAATTCTGTACATACCTGGCACTCACATGGTGCATATCAATAAAAGCTCATTTTACCTATAAATAAGGATTTAAGTTATATACATGTACCGCATAATAATATTTTTACACTATCAGTGTAGGTTAATATTTAATAATAGGTTAGTTACCATTTTTACTAAGTTACTAGTTAATACTTATCATAGAAATTTACATGTAATTACCTTGTAAATGAGCTGGTGGTGTAGCAAAATTTTACGCCATCAGTTCGTACAACTTAAACTCATTAATAAGCACTAAATATAGGAATGCCAAGGATGTGATTACTGAGACAATGAATTTTGGAGAAGGGAAGAAATTGGAGGGAGAAGTACCTAGTGGCCAATTGTAATTTTGGGAGCAGTTAAGTCCGAGTATAAATGGTTGAAGTATCACCTGTCCTCGTCTTGGGGCACAAATCAATCAATTCGTTTAAGTTTTCCCCTTCAAATGCTGCAAGTTTTTTATAATCTTATCAATGAAGATGCATATCTTATTCAAGCGCATGGTTATAATATTTAGATGCCAATACTAAAGTAAAATTTAATGTGTTTTATAATATCTTATCTGATGAAGAAGTTGCATATCTTATTCAAACGCTTGTTCAAACCATGCGAAGGTGTTTAAAACATGTGTTTTGACCAACTGGAGGTGTTTGGTTGGGATAACTCTAGCTTTAGTGGCCAGCTTTGCAAAACCGTGCAAGTAGAGGTGTCAATTTGTGTAGTAATCATAAAATATAACCCCTGAAACTTACTGAAATTGCCTAAATCTGACTGGAAGCTTAAAAGGAATGAGACCAATACATAAATTTGATAATGAATAAAACACTTGAACGGTGCTAATAGTTTGTCCAAGCTATTTGAGGTGGCAATGAATTCATCATTAGCTTTGTTAAATTTAGTCATTTACCTTGAAGGTGGTAACGACATAACCTTCATGGCATGATGCAGAGTGAATGCTAGTTTGATCTTTATTGTTAACATCTAGATTTTATGGGCATGGGCTCTTGCCTAATGCATGAAAATAGGGTTATTTTATTACTTGAAAGTTCCTTCTAAGATAGTTGTTTATAGTTACATTTTCTTGCATTGCATTTCTATTCTTTGTTTTTCTTGGTGCTTTTTTCCGCTAAAACCTAAAATTTAATTGCGCTTTGCGCTTAAGGCTCCAACAGACTTTGGTGCTTTTTGCTTTGACTACTCTGTCAATGCTTAGCTGAAACTTAAATTTATTCGATCTACTCTGCAGTTCACAGGAAGCAGCTTATGGTGATGAGGGCTGGAGAGACCCGGGAAGTCGGGTTAACTTGAACAAATTAAGTGGAAGTGGCTATAGCAAGTGGTTGGTCTTAAAGGATCAGCTTCAAATTGGAGACAGTGTGAGATCCAGGAAGCCACCGAACTCGTGTAAACCTGAAAACATGGAGGTACCAGGGGGTACCATTGTTGGCATGGAACGAGATACAGAACGAAATGGATTTGTGCTGGTGAGGGTGCATGGCATCCATGATCCTCTTAGAGTTCATGGATCGACATTGGAGCGGGTGACATTTGGCTTGGCTGCAGGAGATTGGGTACGTTTGAAGACGAACGGTAAGAAACATTCATCGGTAGGCATCCTTCACTCCATTGATCGTGATGGAAGTGTAGCTGTTGCATTCATAGGTTTGGAGACCTTTTGGAGGGGTAACTGCTCCGAGCTTCAGATGGCAGAAGCTTACTGTGCTGGACAGTTTGTAAGGCTGAAGCGTGATATTTTCAGTCCGCGCTTTGAATGGCCCCGAAAGAGAGGTGGTGACTGGGCAACAGGTAGAATTTGTCAGGTGCTACCTAATGGGTGTCTTGTTGTGAACTTTCCTGGTATGATGGTGTTTGGTGATGAAAATAGCAGCTTTTTGGCTGATCCAGCGGAAGTTGAAATCGTTTCTTTTAACGCTTGCCCTGGTATTGTGAAGAAGTATCAACACCTTGAGGACTTCCACTGGGCTGTTAGACCACTGCTGGTTGCCTTAGGCCTATTTACTGCTATGAAGCTTGGCCTTTTGGTTGGCAAGAAAGTCGGGAGATCGAAGGTGAAGAAGGGGCGCAACCCGGTGGTAACCATTGAAGGTCAACAAGGGGATGCTCAAAATGGTGGTAATGCAGCATGGCTTCCCCCAAAGGTGGCAAATATCATATTCAGAGAAGGGGCTAGTGTAACAACCACCTCTAGGTAGTTCTTAGTCTCTACCAATGCCAAGCTAAGAGGATTGCACTAACATCTTGGCTTAGAGCATGCAAAAATAAGTGTAAAAGATCTGTAAATAGATGGATGGCTGTAAATACACTTCTACTGTTTATGTATATATATATATATATATATATATATATATATATATATATATATATATATATATATATATATATATATATACTTCCTCCATTATATGCCAGTTGTGAGTATGATGCGTTGTTTAAGCCCTCATATCATCAGTATATCCATGACAACGATTCATGGGCAATCTAGTTTGAACACCGTTTGTGTATCCGTCTAATTTGTGGTCTGGCTTGCATTTATCTTGTAGTCTGGGGTTCTGGCCCTTCCAATGAATTCTTTTAGCAAGGATCGCTAAAAGAGTGCAAGTTCTATTTGGTGATAATACATTAAACAAAGTTGTTAAGTTGAACATTTGAGTGGCGGTAATTTCAAAATCTTGTTGGTAGTTCTAAAACATTTTTAGGATTTACCAAACAACTTGGGCAGAAGCATATTCAAGTGATTCTGTATGACCTAAAATGACCAGTTGATTAGGTGCACTTGGCGTGGTTCTTGATTTTTACCTAAAATATTAATCTTCCAATGGCTTTTCATGAGATAGCATCTCCTTAGAAAAACTCATATCCTGACCAAGAAATTACAAGCTGAAACTGTTTCTACCTCCACTTCTCCATCTGAATTTACAAAAAGAAGCATCAAGCACAAAAGGCACTACAATAATATGTTTTCTCTAAATTCTCACTATCATTTCAAAAGGAGAAACGAAACAAAGTCTCACTCTCACCAATGTTCCAGCAAAGCACAATTAAAAACTTGTATTTGGGACGTAATCCAACGCACAATAGAGCTATATCAACAAACAAATTTTCTAAGCTCATCCGCAACTATAGCAAGCAAATGGTTAGAGGCATGTAAAGAGAATTGTCATTTATTTCATAAAACTTTATTGGGGGCATAAAATGCCAGCTTCTTTCACCAGCTGCTCAGTCACCGCTGAAAGCCGGGCCATTTCCGTATAGACTTCAGCAAGACACTCACCGCTGCTAGCGACGTTTGCTGCAGTTTCTGGGCTGTCACCCAACAGAAGGTTGTTATTGTAGTCAGCCTCGATGCTCAAACTAGCTTTTTATCCAAAAGCTCACGGCTCAGTTCAACGAGTTTCTGGAGAGCACTAGTAGCAGCCTCAACTTCCAATTGAGCGTTCTCGAGTTGGAGCTTTTCAATTGCCAGATCCCCAATACTCTTTTCACCTATTCTTTCCTGTGCCAAAGCATAAAGTTGCATTAGGTTATCTGCATCTCGAGTCATATCCTTCATTTTATTTATTTCTTCCTCCCTATCATCTAATTTTTGACGAACCATTTTGAGCTCCTCCTCTTTGAGTTTGAGAGCCCTTTGTGCTGCAAGAGCTTCCATTTCTCTACTCCTCAGGCTTTCTCTGGTTAACTCGAGTTCATGTTCAAGCTGGTTCTTTTGCCACCTAAAAGTATCAGTTGATTTCTCGACCAGCTGAGATGACCACATTTCATCAGCATGACTGAGTGGGCTCAACATGTCATCCTTAACAGAAATAACCAGTTTGTTAGTCAGGTCTACTATACGTTCCACAACGGTCTCAGCTTCTGAGTATTTCATTTTTGTATCATTTAACTCATCTTGTATTGTTTGCATGGATTCCTCTTTTTCTTTCAACATAGTTGTTGCCTTGGTAAGTTGCACTTCTTGACTGCTCATGAGGACCCTCAGCTCAGCTATTTCCTGATTTAGGTCATCTAACGTCTTTCTTGAATCCAGAAGTTCCTTATCTTTTTCTTCCAACATCAGCTTAAGAGAAGCGCACTCAGACTTCAAGTGCTGAATCTCTAATCTAGCACCTACTAGCTCTGACTCTTTAACCTGAAGAAGATCCTGTGTTTCTCCAAACTCTGCCCTCTTACGGTCAAGCTCCTCTTGGAGAGCAGATTTTTCATTCAAAGCTGCTAGCAGAGAAGACTTCCCATTGTTCAATTCATTCTGCAATTCCTCAACGAGCTCCTTTTCCATGGATAAATCCCTTTCAAGTTCTCTGTTTCGAGCCTCAGCAACCATAAGTTCCATTTTCTCACTCTCTACCTCAATTTGAGCTTCTTTCAAACTTGTCATGTAAGCCATAACACTTCTTCTTTGCTCTTCAAGCTCTCCGAGACGCTCTTCTAATAGCTTTTCCTGCTGCTCCATCTTCACTCTAGAGGATATCAAAGCTCTCTGAGATGAGACTAACTCGGACCTTACATCGGCAAGTAGCTTCTTCACTCTTCTGAAATCCTCAAGGGATTCATTTGCTTCTCCACCATATTTAGATGTTTCCTCTTCCAATTTCTTCATTTCTTGCTTTGCTACGAGCCAATCCACTGCCTGCTTCTCCAAGTTGGATTTGACAACTTTAAGTTTCTCTTCTTCAGTTTTCTGCATCGTCAAAAAGTCTTCTAGCTCTTTCTCTTTCTCTTGAATTTTGCTTTGGAGATTTTGTAGTTCAACCTCCTGTCTTTGAACTACTTCATTTGCTGCATCAAGTAGCTCAGACTTAGTTCTGAGTTCTGATTCAGTGTTAGCAGCTTCATCGCTTTTATTCTTCAACTCATCCTTCATTTTATTTATTTCATCTGCTTTTGAATCTAGGGCTGTTTGTGCAGCAGATATCTCCTGATCTCTCTCCTTGAGACGAAACTTTAGATCCTCAATTTCAGCAGCTTGGGATGCTAAGGTAAGATTAGCCTGCCGTAGCTCATCTTCCAGTTTTTCCTGCCTAGAACTAGCAGCTGCAATCTCTTCCTCACGTTGCTCCAGTTCCAACTTTGCATGGTTTACTTCATTGTACTCCATCAAGACTTTTCTCTCTGTATCTTGAAGATCTTCTTCCTTCTTCTTCAAGGCTGCAAGAGCATCCAGCAAATCAGACTCCAATTCGCCAAGATCCAGTCCCAGCTCAGCGACCTGAGGAAGATAAGGATTTCTGCCTATCTGTTCTTCTAGTTTCTGGGTCTGGGCAAACAATCTCTCAAGAAGAACCCTTGCAGGCTCAGTTGCTCCATTACCGTTGATATTTGACTTCCTGTTATCCAAGACTGACCTGACAATTCTGGAGGAAGGACCCCGTCCACAATGAGCTGTCATAAGCAGTAATCTCTTCTTCTTCCATTTGGGCCTCACAAAGCAGAACTGTACATAAACACAAGTCAGTAATTACACCATAATATCATCATCCATAGAGCTTCCTACTTTTTTTTAAATAAAAAAAAATGACAAACCCCTCATCTATTCCTACATGCCCAGTACAATTCATATAGTACATACTGACCAGTGATAAGCAAGAGATGATGTAAAAGACCAAGGCATGATAGGATAATAGTTCCTACACAGCAATACAATCTTGTAGTATCATACAGGTAAAATAACTGAATCAATTTTACTCCTTGGCACAGTGAACCACTCCAGTACATTGCACTATGACTAGTCAACTTCTATGATATGCAAGCAAGAGGCTCACATTTATATCTTAATTTTCTTTTTTTAGCTTCTCCTCTTTTTCCTTTTGTAAGATGAGGTGAAATTCATCGACAAGGAAAGGAGTTGATTATTTCATTTGTCACCCCCCATCCATCCCCACAACTCTGGGTAAAGAATTAAGAGTGAGAGACATCTCGTATACTCTCCCTATGATTTCTCGCATCCTTTTTTTTTCTTTCTTGATAAGGTAAGGTCTGGTTTCTCGCATCCCATGATCATAACAATCTGTCACTGCCTTGTTCAAACTTTATTTATATTTCATTCATACAACAATTGGCCATGGATAGAGCATAAAGGATATAGAGGATTCATATAGTTGACACCCAACTAGTTTGGATTGAGGTACGGTTGATTGGTTCATCGATTTCATCCATATACTCACTGAAACAAATCAATAGGGAACATTGATTCCCCAGCAACCTTCAATAGAAGAAGCAAGATCCATTTAAATGAATTCAATTGTATACTTCCCCATTCGGAACAAGTGAACCTTGTTTCAACCTCCAAGCAAATTCTAAAGATGGTACTAATTACTAAATAACCAAATGGAATCCTATGCAGTCCTTTAATGACCATTCAGCTGCAGTCCTAAATATGCCCGATTATTAAGATCTATCCTTTGGAGTTTACATCACTCGAAACCATCTTAGGAACCAAAAATATTTGTGCCGAAATGATAGATGCCAAGAAGAACAAAGTCCTTGGACACATAATGGATCTTCGAGTACTATTTCTGCATCTCCATGACCAATCTCCCCAGATTCAAATAGTAGCACAATAAATTTCACTCCTTACAACTCAACCATTAATTGATCTAATCCTAATTGTCACAACAATTTCAATCTCAGTTACTTTTGGAAATGTCTATTTAACAAAAAAAGTTAATCAAAACTATCTATATCTTATCATGATTGTCTCTATTGGTGCATTATTCATCGTAAGACGTAATTATTTCAATAATTGATAAATAAAAGAGTAATACACAACAAAGAGAGCTCTAGAATATTGCTAGCTGCGGTACTCATAAATTCCTTTCTGTTTTTTTTTTTTCCTTTTCTTTAATCCTTTTTTTAATTATTACCTAAAACCGTTAGCAAACTTCGGCAAATACCTTTACAAAAATAGGTATTCATGTTCACATCTTTATATTTTCCCAACATTAACAATTTCAGTAGAAAAAGCTATAAGAGTAAAATCGTTAACCAGCATAAGCAATACAAAAAGTCAAGTGCAAAAAATAAGGAGAAAACAACCAAAAAAAGAGATTTTCACCTCCGCTTGCTGGTGAATAGATGAAAACGATAAAGAGGCGCGCAACGCCATACTTCACCTCGAAAGCACATCTGCTTGTTGACAAAAACTCACTAATATATAAAACTTCATAAATGATAGGTATAGGATGTGTTGTTGGTATATATAAAGCTCGAAGTCGAGGTCATGTAACAATGGCGGGGTTGCAGAAGAGGAAAAAAGAGAAAGCTCGCATTAGCAGAATAAGTCGTTCAACGGTAAGTTGCGCCGTGTAATAAGGATCATATTGTTTGTTATTCATGTGCTCTACTACTTTATTAGAAGAAAGAAAAAGAAAAAAAAGAGGATTTTACGTGTGAAGTGTGAACTAGTGGTGCTAGAGATTCCATCTCATTTTCTTTTTAATTTTGCTAAAACTTTCTTTTTGGAGGTCGGCCATGTCAAAAATAAGTAACTTATCTTAAATGAATAATTCTTTCTCGGTTCACTTTTATAATTTTACCCATAATAATAATAATAATAATATTTTTAAAAATAATTTAAGGAATGAGTAGTTAATAATAAGAGTATAATTTTTTTTTATCTTTCTCTTGATTTAGTATAATAAAAAAATTAAACAAAAATACAACATTAAATATACTAAAAGTAAAAGATGGACTTTGGATAATGCATTTGGAATTTCTATGTGTCTGATGGTTGGTTCATAGTTCACAATTAGAAAACTACTATTTTGTGGAATTTGAATCGGAAAATTTTGTAATGTAGCTAAATATGATGTACTTCCTTGCTTATACTAGAAAAGGCAAATAAGGGGATGCATTTGAATGTGGCCGAGGCTGACTCATGTTTTACTGACACGTGGACTTCCTTATCGCCACTTCTCATATACTACGAAAAGACAAATGTTAATGAAAAGTGTAAATTAAGGATGGCAGGTGGGCCGGGCCTGGTTCGGGCCCGATCCGGGCCCGCGGGCTGCGGCCTTGCGGGCTAAGCGGGTCGGCCCGTGGGGATCGGGTCTTTGTTTTGGGCCCGTGAGCTCGGGCCCGCCAGGCGGGCCCAACAGTCATAATTTAAAAAGAAAAATTAAAAAATGGCCAACGGCCAGATTTTTAAAATCTAGCCGTTTGAGCCTTAAAATAGC
>ML272844.1:0-22578 GCA_005239495.1 Nicotiana undulata | reverse complement strand
GAAAGGGTTCTGCCCGTTTTAAAATTGGGTTTTATAGGGTTGGGCAGTCGACCTTCGCACCAGAGGCGCTTGGGTCGCATCTGCGGGCCCGCAGGTGCGGAAAAAGGATTGCACATGCGGAAATGGCCTAAGTATCTGGGGGTCGCACCTGCGGATGTTTGACCGCTCCTGCGGGATCGCTCCTGCGGGACCGCACCTGTGGTCTCGCACCTGCGGCCCTAGGCTCGCAGGTGCGGGCACACCAGAATTGGTGGACCAACAGTGTTTTTTCTTACTTTTAACACTCCAAAATCTACTCGAAACTCACCCGAGCCCTTGGAGCTCTAAACGAATTATGCACGCAAGTCTAAAAACATTATATGGACTTTCTTGTGCGATCCAATCATGAAAATAATATGTAAAACCACGAATTAAACCTCAAAACTCCTCATTTTCATCAAGAACTCTTGTAGTTCATAATTTCTCAACCGGATGTCTAAATCACATTAAACGAACTCCGTTTTTCACCAAATTTCACAGTTAACCTCTAAATATCATAACAATGTTGTACCGGGCCCCGGAACAAAAATACGGACCCGATACCAATGATTTCAAACATTAATTATTTTCTTTATTTCATAAATATTTCAGCAAAACAATTTCTTTCAAAAATTGATTTTAAAGCTTAGGTCCTCGGAATTCATTTCCGGGCATACGCCCGAGTCCCATATTTTACTGCGGACCTTCCGGCATTGTCGGAACACAGATCCGGGTCCATTTACTAAAAATGTTGACCAACGTCAACTCTTATAATATTTAAATTCTAAAAATCACTATTTCTCATATTTTCACATAAAAGCTTTCCGGTTTCATGCACGAACTGCGCACGCAAATCGAGGTACTTAATTTTAGTCTTTTGATGGCTATTAAGCATGGAACGGAGTCTAATTTTATAAAATGACCCCTTGGGTCATCACAAATATATATCTACCCAATACTAAAAATGGTCTTCCTAGGATGAGGGGGACCTCCTTATTCTCCTCCATATTCACTACAATAAAATCTACAAGAAATACGAACTCATCCGCCCGCACCAAAATATCATCTACTATCCCCTCGGGTGTTATAATCCTTTGGTCTGCCAGCAACAAAGATATTGGCACCGACCTTATCTCTCCAATCTCCTTCTCCAGTTTCCTATAAATAGACAAAGGCATTAAATTAATTAAGGCTTCGGAGTCACATAATGATTTATCAAAATTAAGAGTGCTTAAAGATCAAGGTATCGTAAAACTCCTTGGATCTCTACACTTTTGTGGTAGTTTATTTTGCGATATTGCACTACAATTATCTCTAAGTTCGAGCACTAAGGCCTATTCTATCTTCCTCTTCTTTGTAAGGATCTCCTTCAAGATCTATACATAAGCTAGCATTTGTGAGAGAACTTTCGTGAATGGAAAATTTACAATAACCTGTCTCAGCATGTCTAGAAATCTCTCAAACTGCTTGTCCAGCTTTTCTTAATAGAGCTTTTGGGTAAAAGTTAAAGAATTCATGTTCTTGCTCTCTTCATCGGATTCCCCCCTTCTTGAAATTTCTTTCTTTTTCTTTTTCTCAACTCCCTTCTTGCCTTTCTTCTTCTCAGTCTTTTTATCATCTTCAATTTTCAGCTACTCCCACTTTCTTTTTCAAGTATCACCTCTTTTGGGATTGGAGTGGGATCTTTCAACACTTGTCCGCCTCTCAAGGTCACATCATTTACAATTTCTTTGGGATTCTTTTCAGTATCACCTGGCAGAGTACCTGGGATTCTCTCAAATAATATAGTTTCAATTTGTCCACTTGCCTCTCCAAGTTACGCAAACCTGTCCCAAGTTCATTGATTGTTGCACCATGAGCATCTAATCTTTCCTTGAAATCTGGAGTAATTTTGTTTTCATGAATTTGTTGTACCCCTAGGTGAACTCCATGAAAAACCAGGGTGCTTTTGACCCATTTCATTGAAGTTATAATTCCCAACAACATTAACTTCCTCGATCGAGGCTTGTCACACATGAGTAGGGTGCCCTCTTCCACATATATCGCACGTTGCATGGGGCTCAGTACGTATTGAAGCTTAAGTTAGATTCCTTATTTCCTTTGCCATGGAATCAAGTTGTACCTGCACTGATGTGTTAGCATCAATTTGGTGAACACCAGTCGTTCTTCTTCTTTTAGCAACTTCAAAGGGCCACTAATTTATATCCTCAAACAACTCATCTAGAATTGTAACTATCTCCTTTTTCAGTCTTTTTCATCAACGGACCTCCAACTACATTGCTTAGTGTTCTGCGTGAAACTGGTGTCAATCCCTCCCAAAAATCTTGGAGTTGCATCTAGAGTTCTATTCCACTATGCTGACACTTACGCACTATTTCTTTGAACCTCTCACAGTCTTCAAGCACAGTTTCAGTCTCGTTCTGACAAAAGTTGTGGATTTCCCTTCTAAACTTTCCCGTCTTCGCTGATGAGAAATATTCGTCAAGAATTTTTTTGGTCATCTAATCCCATGTTCTAATAGATCCATTAGGTAGACTTCGAATCCTATGCTTTGCATCATCTTTGAGAGTGAAGGGGAATGTCCTTAGGTACACTGCATCTTGTGACACACCATTATATTAGAAGGTGTTCATAATCTCCTCGAAGTCCATCAGATGATTGTTTTGATCCTCGTTCATCTTCCCTCTGAAGACACAATTGTTTTGAAGTATTTGTAGCAAGCCCTGCTTTAACTCAATATTATTAGCTACAATTGGAGGTGGTCTTACACTCGATAAGCCTTGGTTGTAGACCGGTCTAGCATAATCTCCAAGTTGTCTCCAAGCACCGGGAGCTATGTTTTCAAATTGTCCTGCACGCACAGGCTTATTGCGGGCAATTCTGTGAGCCCTCTCCTCATCGAAGACAAGTTGTGCATTTCGAGAGTTGTCTCCTCCGCATCTCGTGCATCTTTTTCTCTTTGCTGGGCTGCCACTCTTGCAGCCAAATCAACATTAACCTCATCTCCCGCCATAACTTCTTCGGTGTAGGATTTCCCAAACTTCTCTATATTCTCGGGGAGGTCTATTTCTTTCCTCAGCTATCGCAGAAGCTTCTCAATTTCTGGTTCGTAAGGTAGCACTTCCTTCCTAGAGGATTGAGTCATGCGCACAGTCAAGGAACACCAAACATAAAAAAATCAAAATAAAAATAAAACGTTCTTGAATTAGCACTACAAACTATTTCCAACACTCTTGATAGTCAATCCCCTGGTAACGAAGCCAAAAATTGACAAGCGCAAAACCAGTGTATAAACTTAGGCTCGCTAGTCGAATATAGTATAGAAAATTATTGTATCCACATGGATTGGATTTAAACAGTGCATTCGTAGTTTCTAGTTTAATTGTTATCCAAGATGATCAACAAAATAGATTTTTGTGATTAAAACTAAAATTAACTAAAATTTTAAACTATTGGATAATGACAATCGCAACAGGATTAAGCAAGAATGTATCAATGGGAGGAAAAGGGGGTTGATTGGATAGGTGCAAGATACTTGTTTGGGAATTAACTCTAGTTGATTCACTTCTATGGTTCAAGTGAGTCTCTCGAATTCCCTCAACTATTGTTCAATGTTCAGTAGAAACTCCTCTCACGATTAAGTCTCAACCTCACAATATAAACTAAGTTAAGCTCAGTGAAGATATGCAAGAATTCGCAGTGGATTATTCATTAGGAGAACCTCTTTAGATTATCCTCCTAACTAGGTCTAAACATTAATTCAACTAGCCTCTTTCCATTACTAAGAAGAATCAACGAACTCAACCAACAAGATAATGCAAAATATCACAAATTATGCCTCTTTCGATTACATAAACATGTGAATATATGCAACAGTAAAAACACCCGAAATGAATCAATACATAAAACTATTGCTAATATCCATGAACAATTCTCAAAACACCAAATCCATCAATCCCTTAGGAAAAATTACTCCATAAATATGGAGAAATTAATCACAATTAAGTTTAAGTCAAAGGAAAACATAAAAAATCCAAACCCTAGTCTTGAGTGAGGATTGAAGGACGAAATCCTTGTGCTCTTCCGTATTCTCCTTAGCTTCCTTAGGTCTAATTTATGTCAAAATTCCTCAAAATAACATTTTTCCATGTATATATACCAAGTAGGGTCAGGCCCAAAATAATTCACCTTCTCCTTCGCGAAATAGGACTCTTTCCGGACAAGACGTGCACGACCGCGCACCTGGGGACCTACTCACGCATTCTACACTTCTCACTGCCTCACATGCGCATCCAGTGTGTGCTCACGCACCTTGGGTGACAAACTTCCCGATTGTTCTCTTCTATCTTTGAATTCACTAGTGTCCGTTGATCCCTGAACTTGATCCCAACTTAAACATCGGGCTTTTACTCAGACTTCAAAGCTCCAAAACAGCGTGAATTCAATCCATAACATCCACATAGCTCGGAATCACTCCTACAAGGCGTAAAATATATAATTAGTGCAAAACACTAACGATTAAAACAACTAAAGCACAAAAGTATAGCCTACTATTAGTGCCTCTTACCACACGTGTTGCAAATATGGTAACCAAGGACTCTTAGCCCATAACTAGCCTTTGAATGTGAGTCTGTTGCTCTAAATTGCATATTTTTTTTATTAGCTTGGACCTCTGAACTGGTGCACTAGCTGAGGATGGAGCAGGTCCTGATTTTGGTTTCCAGAAGAACTGACAATTACCGCCTCTTTCCGATCCCCCATCACTGAATTACCTGTAGACTTACCTCTCCTGCTGAATTCCATATCCTTCTCGCTCTGTAGCCGCTCCTCTTCCTTCAAATTGTATTTGTTTCCTTGAACAAAGGCTACCATTTTAGTAATGGTCATGTTATTGTTCTGAGCAGCTATATTAGTGTCAGCAAACAAGTCATCTGAAAGCCCTAAAACAAACCGCCTAACTCTGTCCCTCATATCACGTACCATTTCCGGAGCATACTTGTCTAGAGAGCCAAACTTGATGTAATAATCATTCACACTCATATCATTCAGTTTGAGTCTCTCAAGCTCTAAAGCCTTTGCTCCCAAGAACTCAATGGGTAGAAAATTCTCATGAAACGCATCTTCAAACTCCTTCCAAGTTGCAGGAGTCGCATCCTCCCTTCGGGACTCTTCCCATGTTTCATACCAAGTGTTAGCTACATCATACAGCTGGTACACAGCAAGCTCTGATGCCTTAGTATCTGTAGCTTGCTTCACTCGAACTATCATCTGAACATCATCAATGAAGTTTTGTGAATCCTTATCCTTTTTGGACCCTGTGAAGTCTGGAGGTTTCTTGTTGGGCAACTCCCTGGACCTGGAACTACCCGTATCATCAACAACAGTTGACCCTTGCCTTTGAGCCTGAGTAGCAAAAATTTGGGTGAGAAACTGGATAACTCCCCTGAAATCCATGTCTGAAGCGTTGGGCACTGAGCCCGTTGCAACTCCATGGGCCAGAGTGACCTCCTCCTGAGCAGCATTAGTCGTAGTCCCCTGGCTAGTAGTTGAGGCCCTAGTGATGTAATTTCTTTTTGCAGGCATTTTCTGAAATACGTAATTCGTACGAGTTCGAAGGATCTGGAGTATGAAAGAAATGAAACAATCCCAAATGTCTTGGTGGTCAACTGTTTACATGTGTGGCGCGCACACTCACATAAAAGTGACCCCACTGGACATGGCTTCATAGACTCCCTAGGACTCTTGAACCTAGGCTCTGATACCAAGCTTTGTCATGCCCCGAACCATGGCTTGGGTGTAAAATGGTACTCGGTGCTTGACTGCATGTGATCGAGCAAACCAATTGGATAGATGGATCAACATGTGGTATAATGGTAAGCTAGATATAAATATACAACATGATGATCTACTAAAGAGTCTGACTGAAATATCATAGATGCGAAAAATACTCAAAAGTCTGCAAGTGTAAATGAGTAGCTGACAAGGCTAACACATAAATGTCTGCTAACATCTGACTGACTAAACTATAGTCTACGAAGCCTCTAAGAATACTGAAATGCTAATTGTTTACCGGGACAAGGTCGCTGGCATACCTCACTTATTGAAATACTATATAAAGATTGAAGGCTGAACAAAAAATGGATAATGCCCCGCAAGATTGGGGTTTACCAATAGCTGATACTAGATGTCCTAGCAAGCAGAATCGTCAACCTGTAAATCGTTACCTACATCGCAAGATGCAGGCCTCAAGCAAAAAGGGACGTCAATACAATTGAATTGCACTGGTATGTAAAACAACTAAAAGAATGAACTATAAATACTGAAACTGAAATTGATAACTGATAACTAAACTAAACATAGGAAGTAAGGTTATGAATACACGCTCTTCTGAATGATGAACCAATTGTTTATCAGAATAATTAAACTACGGCCTCAGGCCTAACATACATACATACATATATATATATATATACATACATACATATATATATATATACATACATACATATATATATATATATACATACATACATATATATATATATACACACACACACACACACACACACACACACAAACTACGGCCTCGTCCCCAAGTATACGTATACATAACTGCGGCCTCAGGCCCAAAAATGCATAAAGCATAAACTGAGGCCTATGGCCTAAATTTAGGTGATCAACATTCAGATTTCTGAATTAGCAACTGAGAATCATACTGCAATATATGATACTAAAATACTGAACCATACTGAGTTACATGATACTAGAATACTGGATAGAACTAGGCTGAGAGATGTATTTATAATAAATTGATTTGTCGTAACTGAAACTCATAGGATATTGAATGATTATGAAACTATGTCATCTAGAGAATAGAAGTGCTGCAACTATTCATGGGACTAAGATATAATTACGTTCTGAGGAAACTCGTAACAGCCATAAAGAAAGGGACGTAGGGAGATTCATAAACATTCCCAAACGTAAAGAGAGTTAGCCTCACATACCTTAGCTCTGGCCCTTTTTAAGAGTATCACGATGTTCGTCGCCTCTTTCAACGATAATCTACGTCAATATATATCAACGGGAACTAATATTAGCACTCATTCTCTTGTTTTAGTAACTTAGAAATTTTATCAAACATCTTATAGGTGAAAAGCCTCATAGCCCTTAGTAATTTGTCTTTTCTTCACCAAGTTCTCATTCTACTACTTCTAGGTGATTCTACAATCCCAAATAGATGTAACTAACACCATTTCTTAGCACCCCAAATGCTTACAACAATCATAATTCAACAATCCAAAACCCTGGCGCAGTTCTTATGGTTCTCTTTATCAAATCCATTTACTATTTGTCGCGCCCCTTTTTTCTCGGCAAATCGGGTTTCGACAATGACAACTATTTTAAAAGGGAAAGAATGGTTGTTAAAAGAGAGTCGCCACCTAACAGATTAAGGTGCGTTAGGGCACCTATTGCAAATGACTCAGGTTACTAGTTGCGTCACCAAAGATCGGGTAAGGGATCAAATTACCTCGAGTAGAAGGTGTTAGGCACTCATCGAGGTCCACAACAGTGGGTCCCGGCCAAACTTAAATCATGTGAATTAGTCTAATAGAGAAGAGAGGAAATTATTTTAATAGGGATGGGGGGTCCTAAGGTTTTTAGCCTAAAGGATCACCCCGTGCAACATAAATAATACTTCGTAACTCCCCCAAGACGGTGGTGTTACTCATATTATTCAGCGGGGACATACTATCATCTCCTGCTACCCGATTACTATCTTTGAGTTATTTACCTAAAGCGCTTTAATCAATTCTAAATCGTACCCTATGCGTGCACTACCCGTCCCTTACCTATGGTCCTGGAGGCATTGGGACCTCTATTTTGGATGGTTCTAGACTCAACTTAGGTTGCTCAAAAATGGTAAAACTAAGCGACATACAAAAACAAGTTGGACTTTTCATAAAAATTGCAAATAAGGGCTCAGATTAGCCTCAACACATTAGGCAGCAAATGCACGCAAATAGATTGGCGCATTGACAGTTTTGACAGTTAAGGTTATTAGGTCCTATAGACATGATTTCTATGTGATTCTGGATCTTAATCATACTTGTAGTTTATGTAAAGTAATTTCTAGTTGATTGTGTAGTTTCCTACTGATTATAATTACAAGCATTTAAACCTATAGACATGTTATCTAGGCGACTTATTTAGCAGTTGACAGTAATAATAACGAAGAAATACTCAGAATTACTTAGTTGTTCCTATAGGCATGCTTTCTAGTGACATTTAGCGAGAAACTATATGGAGTTCTAGTTTTAGTATTTAGCACAGATGATGATTACCCCTATAGACATGAGTTCTATTTTGGGTGATTGAGACTGCTATTAGACACGCATACTAACTGAACAAGTGTGACAATCGATTAAACCTACAGGCTTGATTTCTAAAGAGGCAGCTTTGAATATGCTATAATGTAAATTGAACTCAGTTGTTTATTTCCTATAGGTATGGTGTCTAATCATGTAAAGCAAATTAGGCAGGATATTCACATAATTTATTTGAGTCAAAGCAAGTTTCTATAGGAAGGTTATCTACAGAGCATATTTGAGCCAAAGTAAATCCCTATAGGCAGGTTATCTATCACGCAAAAACAATCACAGTAAACATTTAGGCATGTTTTCCAACACACAATATCAGAATGTTTTGAGTAAAGTAAAGTATATAGGCAGGTCATACAACAATAGCATAATGTAAACACATATAGGCGTGTTATATACCCATTTCATGCAGAATATCAAAAAAATAAACCCATATCCCATTTATTATTAACCCAGTTGTTATTATAAATAATTATTACAAACCAGAATCGAATGAAAGAATACAAAGTATATAAACTATAGGAAGCCTGGATGCCCAAATACACCTATACAGGCCAAGCCTTCAATTCACAATAACTCCAAAAGCCAATGTTCATTGATACATAGTGACCAGTAGTGAATGAATCACCTCTATCTCAAGGATAAGCATACCAAGCCCAAATCTCTAGTGTGTCAGAGTTCCCAAGGGCTTCACAAACCCCGGGCGGTGCTCACACCAGAGAGGAATAATTAGATAGTCAGTGGGTTTGCCCTTCACGATCGCGTGAATGGTTCCGCGATCACAGTGAAGAAATCCCTGGAAAGTATTTAAATAAATCCTACGCGACCAATACCCACATTGTCACCATTTTTGTACGGGAAAAGAGCTTGGAGGCTATTTTGAAGAGGGGAAATCATCGTTCTTCATTGAGGTAAGTACGTTGGACTCAAAAAATTAATTATATGTGATTAAGGAACAAAATACCAGTGTTTAATTCATGAAAATCAGTAGAAAAATATGGAGTTAGGGCTTGAGATTATGAGACCTTCTAGGGATGATTTAAGGGGTCAAACGAACTCCGATTTTAGCGCTCTTTATGTGTACCGACTCGTGAGATGATGAAGAATATTTTGGTATAAAATTTTTCGAATTCCGAGACGCAGGCCCGGGGGTCGGGTTTTAGCAAATTTCGGGTTATGTGCCAGAATTGGTATTTTTTAATTAGGATTTGTTCCTTAAGCATAATTTGATGATAAAAATTTGATCTTGGTAGATTTGGAGCATTCGGAAGTTAATACGAGAGGCAAGCGGGTTGCAGAGTAGCTTTTCGGGCCAGTTGAGGTAAGTAATGTCTTTAAATCCTGTCCTGAGGGTATGAAACCCCAGACATTGCATCCTTTCACGGAATTTGGAATGCAAAAATTAAAATTTTGGAAATATATTCCTTTTTAGGCAACTATTGAGTTGCGAAACCTATTTTTAAGCCTATGCTTAATAGTATTGATATATTTTTACATGATTTAGGCTATAAACCATGTTTGGGGCCCATTGCTGATCTGTTTACCCCTTGGGGGTTGTTTTTACTATTTTCCTCACTTGATATGTTATAATTTTCACTCAATCTTTTCTTGATGATTGTTTTGACACTTAGAGTATTTTTGATATTATTTGTTAAAAATGAAACACTGTTTTTGGGTCGAGAACCCGGTATATTTGCGGCCCGAGTGGCATGTTGAGAGTGTCTGACTGAGTGAGGCTGCGGGCCAATATTGTGAGGATGTTATGATACGAGAGAGGTCGACGGCCAATATTGTGAGTGATTAATGCCATGATGTGGATTTTAATAGCGCTTGGGCTGTAGGAGCCCCTTCGGAGTCTGTACACCCCCTAGTGAGTGCAAGTACCTACTGAGTGCAAGTGATGTTGCTCGCGGAGCTGATACTGAATGACTGTGAGGTTGCCCGTTGGGCTGATACTGAGTGATGGTGAGGTGCTGAGGGAAATGTTATGAGAGGTGATTATGGCCCGAGGGGCAGATTTATGATGATATTTTACTAAGTTTTTGACTATGATTCACTTCATTTTTCAAACTAATTTTACTTAGCGTTTCATTGAGAAATATTGGAAAATATACTTATTTCAAAGGATTTTTCTGGAAATTGGTTTTCGAACTTATGTATACTGTATTGAGACTTGAGGTTTTACTGTTTGTGGATTGGTGTTTTGTGTTGTGTGTTTCATATACTTCAGACTGTGATTTATTTTCATTACTACTGAGTTGGCGTACTCATCATTACTCCCTACACCCATGTGTACAGATCCAGGTACTAGTGCGGAGCAGTAGCATCTTTGTTCGTTAGCCGCAACTTACGGGATTTCGAGGTAGTTGTCCAGCGTCCGCAACTTCTCCATTTCCCTTCCTTTATTAGTATTAGTATTTATTTCATAGACATTGTTTAACACATTTGCAGAGTTAGTTTCATTTCTTAGATGCTCGTGACCATGTTGACTCCAGTCTTGGGAGGTTTCGTTTAGACTGTTAGATTATTATTAGGGCGCAAAGACGTAATGAAATTATTTATACTCTGTTTGCTATTTGTTATTGATTTGTGAAATATTATAATAGAACGAATGGGTAGGGATGTGATGGTTTGCTAGCCTAGTTCCACGATAGGGGCCATCACGACCTGTTAGGATTTGGGGTCGTGACAAGTTGGTATCAGAGCTCTAGGTTGCATAGGACTCAATGGTCATGAGCAGGTTTAGTAGAGTCTTGTGGATCGGTACGTAAACGTCTGTACTTATCTTCGAGAGGCTGCAGAACTCTTAGGAAAAATCTCAATTTCTTGAACTCTTTCGTGCCAATCTATCGGTTCTTGAAACCTAAACTCATATTGTTTAATTCTCTCACAGATGGTGAGGACACGCAATACCGACTAGGGTGACCAGGCACCAGCCAGACCCACAAGGTGTCGGGGCCGTGGTGGAGTTAGGGGACCAGCCCGCGCAGCAGTCGGGACAGTACCACGTGATCCCCCTATCATTCAAGACCAGGTTCCCGCCGAGGGTGCTCCAACGGGATAGGCTCAGGCACCGGTAGTGAGTATTGTTATTCCGAGTCTTCAGGAGACCCTGGCTCAGATATTGACGGTGTGTACCAGTTTAGCTCAGGCAGTTGCTATGTCTACTACTGCCACTGCAGTTCACGCCAGGGGAGGCATTCAGTCTCCAGCTGCCCGGACACCTGAGCAGGTTGTACAGGGTATTCAGGCCCCGGGGGTAGTCCCCGCCTAGTCGGTTGCCCCAGTTCAGGACTATGTGGTCCCAGCTATGCCCGAGGATGAGCAGCGTAGGTTGGAGAGGTTCAGTAGACTTCAGCCTCCGACTTTCAGTGGCACAGAGGGTGAGGATGCCCAAGGTTTTCTGGATAAGTGCCAGAGGATACTACGTACTGCGGGTATTTTGGAGACCAGTGGGGTCTCATTTGCTACATTTCAGTTTGCTGGTGCTGCTTTCACTTGGTGGGAGTCATTCGAGAGGCGTAGGCTAGTTGGTTCAGCACCTCTCACCTGGCAGCAGTTCTCCGCGATCTTTTTGGAGAAGTACCTCAGTCCCACAGAGAGGAGCAACACAGGCAGTTTGAGAAGTTGCGCTAGGAAGAGTTCTTAGTCACTCTGTATGAGATGAGGTTTTCCGAGTTGGCTAGACATGATTCTGAATTAGTCCCTACTGACAGGGAGAGGATCATGAGATATGTAGATGGTCTCACGTATCAGCTTCGGATTTTGATGACCAGCGAGAGAGTGTCTGGAGCCACATTTGAGCAGGTTGTTGACATAGATCGGGACATTAAGTCGGTTCGCAGGCAAGAGCGTGAGGAGAGGGAGGCTAAGAGGCCTCAGGGATCAGGTAGCTTCATTGGTGCCCCTTCTAGAGGGCAGTTCCAGCACAATAGAGGTCGTCCATTTAGACCTCCACAACCAGTTCGCCCAGCTTACAGTGGTGCATCTTCGGGGCAGGGTCATCGCAATTCTTATCAGGGACGTTAATCTTTTAGTGCCCTTCCAGCTCAAAGCTCCTCTAGAGCATTATCATATCAGGGTTCTTCTGTGCACAGTCCGTCCGGTGGTTATCATGGTGGAAGAGGTTCTCATCAGTCCCCATCTCCAGCTCTAGGTTGTTGTTTTGAGTGTGGAGAGTTTGGCCATGGGTGGAGACAGTGTCCTCGTCGTTCTAGTAGTTCATCTCAGTAGAGGGTTCAACCCTCGACTTCAGCCCAGTCGCTTTACCACCTACTCAGGTAGATAGGGGTGGTGGTCAAGAAACTATAGGCCGCCCTAGAGGGGGAGGTCGAGCAGGTGGAGGCCAGCCATGTATTTATGCACTTCCGGCTAGGCCTGATTTTATGGCCTCAGATGCGGTGATTACAGGTACTATTTCAATTTGTGACAGTGATGTTTTGGCTTTATTTGACCCTGGTTCTTCGTACTCTTATGTTTCGTCGTATTTTGCTCACTTTCTGAATATGCCACGTGAGTCTTTAGTTACGTATGTTCATGTTTTGACTCCGTTGGGCGATACTATTATTGTGGACTGTGTGTATCGATCGTGTATTATATCTATTGGGGGTTTGGAGACCCGACTGGACTTGATGTTACTCAGTATGGTTGATTTTGATGTGATACTGGGCATGGATTGGGTATCCCCATGTCATGCGATTCTTGATTGTCTCGCTAAGATCATGACCCTAGCTATGCCCGGAGTTCCGAGAGTTGAGTGGAGAGGGTCTATAGAGCATGTTCCTAGAAGAGTGATTTCTTATTTGAAGGCTCAGCATATGGTTGAGAAAGGGTGTGAATCTTATCTTGCTATTGTGAGGGATGTTAGTAGTGAGACTCCATCTATTGATTTTGTTGTTGAGGTCCATGATTTTTTGGATGTATTCCCTGCCTACCTGACAGGCATGCCACCTGACAGGGATATTGATTTTGGTATTGACTTGGTTCCAGACACCCAACCTATCTCTATTCCACCTTACCACATGGCACCAGCGGAGTTGAAAGAACTGAAAGAGTAGCTTCAGGAACTCTTAGATAAGGGGTTCATTCGGCCTAGTGTGTCGCCTTGGGGTGCACCGGTGTTATTTGTGAAGAATAAGGATGGTTTGATGCGCATGTGCATTGATTATAGGCAGCTTAATAAGGTTACGATGAAGAACCTGTATCCTTTGCCTCGTATTGATAACTTATTTGATCAGCTTCAGGGAGCTAGAGTGTTCTCCAAGATTGATTTGAGATCTGGGTATCATCAGTTGAAGATTCGGGATTCTGACATTCCGAAGATTGCTTTCAGGACCAGATATGGTCATTATGAGTTTCTGGTTATGTCATTTCGGCTGTCCAAAGCCCCAGCCACGTTCATGCAATTGATGAACAGTGTGTTTCAGCCTTACCTTGATTCGTTCGTCATTGTGTTCATTGATGACATCCTGGTTTATTCTCGTAGCCAGGAGGAGCATGCCCAGCACTTGAGGATTGTGTTACAGAGGTTGAGGGAGGAGAAGCTTTATGCAAAATTCTCCAAGTGTGAGTTTTGGCTTGGTTCAGTAGCTTTCTTGGGGCACGTGGTGTCTAGTAAGGGTATTCAGGTTGATCCGAAGAAGATTGAGGTGGTGCAGAGTTGGCCCAGACCTTCCTCAACTACAGAGATCAGGAGTTCCCTTGGTTTGGCGGGATATTACCGTCACTTTGTGGAAGGATTCTCTTCTATTGCTTCACCATTGACCAAATTGACCCAGGAGGGTGCTCCATTTAGATGGTTCGATGAGTGTGAGATATTGTTGAGTATGTAGCACAGTGTCTCAACTGCCAGCAAGTCAAGTATGAGCACCAGAGACCAGGTGGATTACTTCAGAGGTTAGCTATTCCGAAGTGGAAGTGGGAGAGAATTACTATGGACTTTGTAGTTGGGCTTCCACGAACTTCGAAGGGTTTTGATGCTATTTGGGTTATTGTGGATAGATTGACCAAGTCCGCGCACTTCATTCCTGTCAGCACGTCTTATACTTCCAAGCGATTAGCTGGTTTTTACATTAAGGAGATTGTCCGATTGCATGGCCTTTCGGTTTCTATTATTTCTGATAGAGGTACTCAAGTCACATCTCAGTTTTGGAGGGCCGTACAGAGAGGTATGGGTACTAAGGTAGAGTTGAGCACAACATTTCATCCTCAGACCGACGGGCAGTCAGAGCGGACTATTCAGATTTTGAAGGATATGTTACGGGCTTGTGTGATTGATTTTGGTGGTTCACGGGATCAGTTTCTTCCACTAGCGGAGTTTGCATATAATAACAGCTACCAGTCCAGTATTCAGATAGCCCTGTATGAGGCTTTATAAGGTAGGAGGTGTAGATCTCCGGTTGGTTGGTTCGAGCCTGGTGAGGCTAAGTTGCGGGGCACAGATTTGATTCAGGATATGTGGGAGAAGGTGAAGTTGATTCGGGAGCCACTTCGCACGGCGCAGTCTAGGCAGAAGATTTATGCGGACAAGAAGGTCTGGGATGTGTCATTTATGGAAGGTGATAAGGTACTGCTGAAGGTATCACCCATGAGAGGTGTTATGAGGTTCAGAAAGAGAGGAAAGTTGAGTCCTCGATTTATTAGTCCGTTTGAGGTACTTCAGAAGGTTTGAGAGGTGGCTTATAGACTTGCCTTGCCACCCAGTCTATCGAGTGTTCATCCGTTATTTCATGTGTCGATGCTCAGGAAGTATGTTGGTGACCCGTCTCATGTGTTAGACTTCAGCACAGTTCAGCTCGAGGGTGATATGTCATATGAGGTAGAGCCAGTAGATATTTTGGATCGTTAGGTCAGAAAGTTGAGGTCTAAGAATATAGCTTCAGTGAAAGTACAGTGGAGAGGTCAGCCAGTGGAGGAGGCTACTTGGGAGACCGAGCGGGAGATGCAGAGCATATATCTTCACTTGTTTGAGACTCCAGGTATATTTCTAGACCCGTTCGAGGATGAACGTTTGTTTAAAAGGGGGAGAATGTAACGACCCGGTCTATTGTTACGTAGAACCTGCATTATAATTACTGTCATTGACTTGTTATAGGTTGGTTATACTGTTGTTGATGTGTTAGAGTTGGTAGGCTTGATATCGAAATGGTTGTAGTGAGAGTTTAGCCACTTAGTCTTTAGAAATAGCCTTAAAGTTGGAAAAGTCAACTGAGAGTTGACTTATTGGTAAACGACCTCGGAATACGTATTTTATGGCTCGGATAGCTTCGTTAGGTGATTTGGGACTTAGGAGTGTGTTCAGAATAATTTTGTGATGTCCGGTGTAGAATTAGGCTTGAATTGGCGAAAGTTAGTTATTGGCGATATCCGGTCGGCAGTCGAAAATAGGATATCGGGGTCGGAATGGAATTCTCGGAAGTTGGAACAGGTTAGTAATGTCGTTTTGGATATGTCTGCAAAATTTCAGGTCAATCGGAGTTATTTTGGATAATTTCGGCATCGTTGGTGGATTTTAGAAATATCAAGTTCTTAGGCTTGAATCCGATGTAATTTTGGTGTTTTGAGGTTATATTTAGTGTTTTGAGAGTGCAACTAAGTTTGAATGATCATTTAAGATGTGTTGGTAAATTTGGTTGGGGTCCCTAGGGGCTCGGGATTGATTTCGGGTGGTTAACAGGCACTTTGGCCTTAGCAAAGTCTGTTGTTTTTCTGGTGTTAGTGCAACAGTGGTTTGTTCATTGCGATCGTGTAGCAATTGCTGCGATCGCGTAGAGTAAAGTGGGAGGCAGGTAAAGTTTGTCTATGAGATCGCGTAAGTGTGTCTGCGATTTCATAGTTTGGCAGGTTTGAGCAGTGCGGTCGCGTGGATCTTCATGCAATCGCGTAGGGTTATAGGCGCGTGAGGAGAGGGGGTCCATTTGTTCTTCGCGATCGCGTGTGTAGGTTCACGATCGCGTGTAGTTAGGACCTGTTGAATCGCGATCACGTGTGTAGGTCTGCGATCACGTAGAGTCTTTTGAGGGTCAGTGGGTTTGCCCTTCGCGATCGCGTGAATGGTTCCGCGATCACAGTGAAGAAATCCCTGGACAGTATTTAAATAAATCCTCCGCAACCAATACCCACTTTTCACCATTTTTGTACGGGAAAAGAGCTTGGAGGCGATTGTGAAGAGGGGAAATCATCGTTCTTCATTGAGGTAAGTATTTTGGACCCTAAAACTCAATTATATGTGATTAAGGAACAAAATACCAGTGTTTAATTCATGAAAATCAATAGAAAAAGATGGAGTTAGGGCTTGAGATTATGAGACTTTCTAGGGATGATTTAAGGGGTCAAACGAACTTCGATTTTAGCGTTCTTTATATGTACAGACTCGTGAAATGATGAAGAACATTTTGGTATAAAATTTGTCGAGTTCCGAGATGCGGGCCCGGGGGTCGGGTTTTAGCAATTTCGAGTTTTGTGCTAGAATTGGTATTTTTCAATTGGGATTCGTTCCTTAAGCATAATTTGATGATAAAAATCTGATCTTGGTAGATTTGGAGCATTCGAAAGTTCATACGAGAGGCAAGCGGGTTGCAGAGTAGCTTTTCGGGCCAGTTGAGGTAAGTAATGTCTTTAAATCCTGTCCTGAGGGTATGAAACCCTGGATCTCGCATCCTTTCACGGATTTTGGAATGCAAAGATTGGAAATTTGGAAATATATCCCTTTTTAGGCAACTATTGAGTTGCGAAACCGATTTTTAAGCCTATGCTTAATAGTATTGATATATTTTGATATGATTTGGGTTGTTAGCCATGTTTGGGGCCTAGTGCCGATCTGTTTACCCCTTGGGGGCTATTTTTACTAATTTATTCACTTGATATGTTATGATTTTCACTCAGTCTTTTCTTGATGATTGTTTTGACACTCAGAGTATTTTTGATATTATTTCTTTAAAATGAAACACTATTTTTGGGTCGAGAACCCGGTATATTTGTGGCCCAAGTGGCATGTTGAGAGTGTCTGACTGAGTGAGGCTGCGGTCCAATATTGTAAGGATGTTATGATACGAGAGAGGCCGAGGGCCAATATTGTGAGTGATTTATGCCATGATGTGGCTTGTTATAGCGCTTGGGCTGTAGGAGCTCCTCCGGAGTCTGTACACACACCCTGTGAGCGCAGATACCTACTAAGTGCGAGGGATGTTGCCCGCGGGGCTGATACTGAGTAACTATGAGGTTGCCCGCTGGGCTTATACTGAGTGACTGTGAGGTTGCCCGCTGGGCTGATACTGAGTGATGATAAGGTGCTGAGGGAAATGTTATCAGAGATGATTATGGCCCGAGGGGCAGATTTATGATGATATTTTACTATGTTTTTTACTATGATTCACTTCATTTTTCAAACTGATTTTACTGAGCGTTTCACTGAGAAATATTGGAAAATATACTTGTTTCAAAGGATTTTTCTGGAAATTGGATTCGAACTTATGTATACTGTATTGAGACTTGAGGTTTTACTGTTTGTGGATTGGTGTTATGTGCTATGTGTTTCATATACTTCAGACTGTGATCTATTTTCATTACTACTGAGTTGGCGTACTCATCATTACTCCTTGCATACCTGTGTGCAGATCCAGGTACTAGTGCGGAGCAGTAGCCATCTTTTCGTTAGCCGTAGCTTACGGGATTTCGAGGTAGTTGTCCAGCGTCCGCAGCTTCTCCATTTCCCTTCATTTATTAGTATTAATATTTATTTCATAGACATTGTTTAAGACATTAGCAGAGTTAGTTTCATTTCTTAGATGCTCGTGACCATGTTGACTCCAGTTTTGGGAGGTTTTGTTTAGACTGTTAGATTATTATTGGGGCGCAAAGACTTAATGAAATTATTTATACTCTATTTGCTGTTTTTTATTGATTTGTGAAATATTATAATAGAACGAATGGGTAGGGATGTGATGGTTGGCTAGCCTAGTTCCACGATAGGCGCCATCACGACGTGTTAGGATTTGGGGCCGTGACAGATAGAAGCAGTTACGCCCTTGCTAGGTGTCCTCCTTCGTTGCCCTCTGCATTCTGACAATCCACAATACTTTTCCTCATCTTCCCTTCCAGTTCCATCAGACCGTGCTCTAAGTATTCCAACCTTTTCGTTGACTTTGTAGCAATTTCCCTCCACTTATTGATTGATTCCCTGTCTACCTTGTGTTTTTCCAAATGCCTGGCCTCGTACTCAAGGTTTCTTTTGTGCAACCTCTTGTATTTCACTTGTGCTTCGGTAGCTTCATATATGACCCTGTTTCCTCGATCGACCCCTGCCTCAACTTCTCCTACTATGTCATCATCCAATCATGATAGGTATAAGCACGCATGACCAGCGTGGTACCGATCTGGGTCAATGGTATCTTTTTCCACAATAATCTTCAAATGCCACATGTGTTGGGCCTCACACTTGTATGGAATGGCATCATCTTGAAAATCTACTTTGTATTGACTCATCTTGGAAACTCACGGTATGCCTTGTTTTCTCCTAGCTTGTCTCATGACTCTGATAGGAACTAAGGATATATGCCCCTTAAACTAATCATCACCAAATGAGGGACATCCCTAGATCTGATGATGAATTCTCTAGTAGGAAACCACTCGAACATCCAATGGACCTTGTCATCAGTCAGATTGCCGAAACAATGTACCCAATCTATAGCATTTTCTGGTTGTGCAAACATGTCTGGGATGAAAGTCTATCTTTTAGGATGGTGGAAAGCTATGTGGTCATTCCATGGTCTTCTTGGAAACTCCTGGCGGTACTGCCCTCTTTGAAGATGTTCCAACAACTATATCGGCAGCAACAAATTGCAACCCTTAAAATGTCTGAACCCCTTCTTGCAATGGTCCAGGGCTCGGTATATCTCTGCTACGAACATTGGGACAATAGTGTAAGTTTGTCCCTCAATCCCTTCCATTAGAGTCTTGGTTACCATATCCAACCGAGTGTGAATCATGTCTCCTTGGATTGGAAATACTATCATACCCAGAAAATAGATGAAGAACACAAAAACTCGACGACGAGTCCAGCCCAGGGAAGTGATGGCAAACTCATCGTGAAAATTACAGTAGGATGTGTTGTGCCCATATCGCTCGTAGAGGAAGTCGAAAGGTATCTAGGACTTCTCCAGGCAGACTAAATCGTCATTCTTTTTAAGACCCATTATTTTCAGAAACCCCCTAGAAGTGCTATTTTCTGGTACTAACAGACAAGGACTATCCCAGGGTAGCCCAGCGAAACCTCCTAATTCCTCCAGAAGGGGAGTCATCTCTACATTGCCAAAATGAAAGACGACCCTTTCTCCGTCCCAGAACATGGTAGCAGCCTCGATTAGTACGTTGTTTGGCTGGATGTCTAGCAAGGAGGGTAAATTTCCGAGAACCCTCTTCACATGATTTTTATCGCTTGGCAAAAGATATTCCCACCAATCTAGCAATAAAGGTGGTATACTTCGAAGCATGCCGAACCTGGGGACTTCGTGCCTCATTTTCTTCAAAATAAACAAAGTTAGCCCCTTTCCCCCTCTGGGTTTGACTACTTAAACATTAATGATTAGCATATCGGCACGTTTTCTCCAAATAATGCACATATCATGATCGTACATGCTGGGATTATGGAAATCCCAATAGGCATTGGACAAGGCTTTCCTTAGAGGGTTATTATGCGGACAACATATTAACCCATGCTAGGTTTGAACATAATGCATGTACAGCTAACATCAGAGTAAGGTTTTTTCTAAAGAAGTCTAGACTGGTACCCTCAAGATGACAACTTGAGAGGGAAAGGCATGGACCGTCGACTGCACCGCTGATCGACTAGTTTTACCGCAAATAAGCCTTTCCAAATTTAAAAGGGTTATATAGGAAGAGCGTAGACAGTCATCACGTGTCGCTATGGTATTGATTACGCACGAGTGGAATATGATGCAGAGGAGGTGATTATGCAAAAAGAGAAATAACATGTTGTCAAGTATTTTGCGAAATAAAGCGATAAAATGTGGTATTAAATAATTGTAAAGACAGAAAAGAAAGAAAAACAAGGAAAGAGTTAGTTCGTATAATGAAAAAGTTACAGTAAAGCAATAAAAAGGGTAGGGAATTGGGGAAGGAAAAATAATTGAAGCCCGCGAATAGTATTTGCGTATTATAACAGACTAAATTAAGAATTACGGATAAAAGGAGACAATGGGAAGGGGGAGTGCATGTAACAAATAATTGGCGAATAAAATAAAAAATATACGCTTATCGAGAGAGACTAATTCACACAAACCAAGTCCGTTATGGTAAGAGCCTAAAGAAATCCCTAATAGAGTCGTCATACTGTCGCGACCCCTTTTTCTCACGAAATAAGGTTTCGACATTGACAACTCTTTTAAAAGGGAAGGAATCGTTGTTAAAAGAGAGTCGCCACCTAACGGATTACGGTGCATTAGGGAACCTATTGCAAATGACTCAGGTTTACTAGTTGCATCACCGAAGATCGGGTAAGGGCTCAAATTACCTCGAGTAGAAGGTGTTAGGCACTCCTCGAGGTTCACAACAGGGGGTCCTGGCCAAACATAAATCATGTGAATTAGTCTAATAGAGAAGAGAGGAAATTATTATAATAGGGATGGGGGGTCCTAGGTTTCTTAGCCTAAAGAATCACTCCGTGCAACATAAATAATACTTCGTAACTCCCCCAAGACGGGGGTGTTACTCATATTATTCAGTGGGGACATACTATCATCTCCTGCTACCCGATTACTATCTTTGAGTTATTTATTTAAAGCGCTTTAATATATTCTAAATCGTACCGTATGCGTGCACTACCCGTCCATTACCTATGGTCGTGGAGGCATTGGGACCTCTATTTTGGATGGTTCTAGACTCAATTCAGGTTGCTCAAAAATGGTAAAACTAAGTGACATACAAAAACAAGTTGGACTTTTCATAAAAATTGCAGATAAGGGCTCATATTAGCCTCCGCACATTAGGCAGCAAATGCACGCAAATAGATTGGCATATTGACAGTTTTGACAGTTAAGGTTGTTTGGTCCTATAGACATGATTTCTATGTGATTCTGGATCTTAATCATACTGGCAGTTTATGTAAAGTAATTTATAGGTGATTGTGTAGTTTCCTACTGATTATAATTAGAAGCGTTTAAACCTCTAGACATGTTATCTAGGCGACTTATCCAGTAGTTGACAGTGATAACAACGAAGAAATACTCAGAATTACTTAGTTGTTCCTATAGGCATGCTTTCTAGTGACATTTAGTAAGACTCTATATGGAGTTCCAGTTTTAGTATTTAGCAAAGATGATGAGTTCCCCTATAGACATGAGTTATATTTTGGGTGATTGAGACTTTTATTAGACATGCATACTAACTGAACAAGTGTGACAATCGATTAAACCTACAGGCATGATTTCTAAAGAGGCGAATTTGAATATGCTATAATGTAAATTGTACTCGGTTGTTAATTTCTTATAGGCATGGTGTCCAATCATGTAAAGTAAAGTAGGCAGGATACTCAAAGAATTTATTTGAGCCAAAGCAAGTTCCTATCGGCATGTTATCTACAGAGCATATTTGAGCCAAAGTAAACCATTATAGGCAGGTTATCTAACACGCAACATCAATCAGAATAAACATTTTGGCATGTTTTCCAACATATAATAGCAGAATGTTTTGAGTAAAGTAAATCCTATAGGCAGGTCATCTGACAATAGCATAAAGTAAACACCTATAGGCATGTTATCTACTCATTTCATTCATAATATCAAAAATTAAACCCATATCCCATTTATTATTGCCCCAATTGTTATTACAAATAATTATTACAGACCAAAATCGAATGAATTNTGAATGAATCACCTCTATCTCAAGGATAAGAATACCAAGACCAAATATCTAGTGTGTCAGAGTTCTCAAGGGCTTCACGAACCCCGGGCAGTGCTCACAACAGAGATGAATAATCAGATAGTTCAAGGAAAAGTTTGGCCCAATTCCTAGTGTGTCAGAGTTCACGATGGTCTCATATGAACCCTAAGTAGTGCTCCCACCAGGAAGGCTAAGGGACAGTACTTAGATTTCTATGGCTTTTAGCCAGCAAAGAGTTAGGATTCAAGAGAGAGGATAGGATAAGAGAGTACACTTAGGGACAGAA